>CM045763.1:40750123-40878105 GCA_025200525.1 Camellia lanceoleosa | reverse complement strand
TTGGAACTCTGGCATCATGGGACTGATCTCATTTATCTAGAAAGAAGAAATAACATGTGATTATGTGACTGTAATAGCCTTATGGTTTGCCACTATGTGATGCATGAATACATGTGTAGGTTTATATTTAAGCCATATACATGGCGATGTTGGGACTAGGTGTGAAGTACACTAGCCACGAATGGTCTGTCTCTTATATGGATAATATGCTTTGGATTGTTGACATTAGAACTCGTAAGACTAGTTCTAAATTTCTTCGGATGAGCGAAGTTAGTTATAATTGGATTGTTCCTTGCTTGATGGACTACTACATATGAGGATTAGTGATGGGTCAAGGTGGGCCTTTATTTTTAATGACGCCAAGACTCGAGCATTCAGATTGAGCGCTCGGTGATGTTGCATATTGGCATAAATTGATCTAGTCACGGTAATGAACCACCTCCGGACTTAGAACCATCTTACATACCTTGTCTTGGTTACGGGCGAATGGGATTTTCTCTGTTTCTTTTCTTTGAAGGGGGAGGAGAGTCCTGTAGACCATCTCTCGTTAAGCGTAGAGCTGCATTTGTCAATCGTGAAGGCATTTGCCCCATTAGGGAGACGGTTCCGGTTTTTGAACGTCCCGGTAAGTGTGCCTCAGTTAAGGACGTCTAACCATCTCGATTCCTCGATTTTATACATCTTCTTTATTCCTTGCAGGGGACCTTTGGTCTGAGAAGACCCTTAGTAGTCAAATACCACTTTAAATTATATGACCTATTTGGGACCCATTTCGTGTTTATTTGTGAGCATTCATTTGGATCGATTTACGTTCGTTTTGGCAGTCTCTGTTTTATCACGGGAAAGGTCCTTTGGAAATTAACTGGAGGCCAGCAATTATCCTCGACAACCAGATTGCTATATTCCTCCGGTAGCTCTCGTGGCAGATTTTTCTCACTCCAAGGCCAATGTTGACCACCTTAGGGCCATTTTCTTCCAACCCCAAACCACATATTTGTGTTGTACACACATGGGAGGACCCTAAAGTCTATGGCGACCAAGAATTGTGTGTTGAACCTTTTGAACCCCCTTCTAAAAGTGCGGCCCCTATTCTCTTCTGCTGTTTTAGAGTTGCCAATTTTTAACCAGGGTGGTTGTGGCGATAGGGAGACACAGGAGGACACTTTTTCTACGGTAGCTGGCCAAAAAATCTTCTTGAGCTAACTCTTTTGACCCTTAGTCGGATCAAGGCCATAGGTTAATAAATTGGCAGTAGGCACTTTCTTGCAACAAAAATAGCAATGACCATGTTCTCGGATAAAGCAGGTTATTGCAGAACAGCGGTTGTATAGCTTTTCTCTCCCAAAATATTCGATTTGAGGGACTTCGTGAGAAGAGGGAACTTAATCCCATTTCCCTATACACATTTTTTCTCCTTTCTCCTCCATCTCTGTGCATACATACAGAGTAGCTCTAGCTCTCCTTCTCAAGGGTTGGAAAATTGCTCTGCATACACATATAGATACATATCTCCTCTCATTTCCTCTCAAAAATCTCTAAGTTTTGCACCATTTTCTCCATCACTACCAAGCACCACCACCACCACCCATTTCCAAAGTACAGACTTGGGGAGCTTTCCAGGGAATCTAAGGAAGTGTAACATTCTTGGTCTCAAGAGGTAGCAAAAAGAAGTGGTCTTCAAGGGTAAGTGTCAATCTCCCTCTTTTGTAGCACTTTTTGCACCTTTCTTCTAGCCTATTTTCTTGCTTTGTTTTTGGGTCTCACCCTAACCTAAAGGGTCATTTTTTGAGCTATTCTTCATTTTTTTAAGGGCTCAATCCTGTTTGAGCCCCCATTTGGTACTTGCTTCAATACCCTCAGATGCCATTATTTTGACATGGTATTTCTAGCCTATGTGTGATCTGTTTTTGAGCATGATATAAACTGCTAGAGTTGGTGCTTATTTTGAGCCCTATACAACATTGTAGAAGGGCTCTTTGGTCGACATTCGGGGGCCTCCATGATGTACTTACCATTGTACCCTCTTTGGCCCCCATTTTTGCATGCTTTTTTTAGGCTGTTTATCTAGTTTTCTGTTTTTTGGCCATGATCAGAACTGAAAATGGCTACATATTTGACCTTTCTTGGTAACAGAATGTATATCATTAAGGGTCTTAATGGCCAAGCTTTGATGTATATTTGGCCTACTTCATGTTATACCCTCTTGTGGCCTTAATCTTTGCATTGCATTTTGAGCATGTTTTTCATACTGATTTGAGGCTTTTCATCTACTGTAAATGTTCATATTTTTTAGTCCCTATTCAGTGTTGTAGAAGGTATTTTTCTGTTTGGGCTTTTCATTTTACCACTTGCTTTATAGCCTCTCTTGCGTGAGCCATTTTTGTATTACCATCTTAGTCTCTACTTACAGATTGCTTTGTTTGACCATGTTTTATATATCAGTAAAAATGTGAGTTTTGGGGACTTCCTTGCTTCTTCATTTTCATGTCATGTATCAATTATGTATGTATTGTATATTCAGTAGTCATTTTACTGCACTTATTTTTATTTTCGTGATCATTTCATGCATCGGGTATTATTTCACCTCATTTCGGGGCTGTTTTGCCCCTTGTTTTGCCACTGATTTTTGTATGTTTGCATATCATATTCCATGTCTTTGCCATGTCTCATTAGAGTGGCATTTCGGTGCCCGAGGGTCCGTTTGGTTTTTGCGTCTCTGCACGCCACGCACTTCGAGGTAGCTTGTTTTCATCTCGATGGCCTCCTATGTGAGCGTGGTGAGGCTCTCTCATATTGGTGTAAGCCCATTATTGCATTATGTATGCTATTTCATCCATAGCATTGTGTATGCCCGGTTGTGTATTATCTCGTATAGCGTGTATGTCATTCCATGACATTGTGTATGTTAGATTGGATATTTATTTCATGCATATCATGCATATTGCATCGTGTTCGGGATAGGAGTTAGCCCGGCACGAAAACGAGGCACGCTTTAAATGCAGACCAGCAGTCTCAAATCCCAAATCAATCCGGATTCCCATTATCCGTGATGGAGTTAGGTTTTGTTGTAGCATTCATATGCATTCATCCTATATTGAGTTGTGCAATTCGGCTCCTCGACCATCATGCATCGATATGCGTGATTGGTGGCACGAGGATCGAGGCATGCATATATTTGTGAAATACATTGCTATGCCCCTTTCTTGTTCTCTGTTGCAGCAAAATGAAGAATCAACAACTTTTTGGAGTCTGGCACGCATTTCGAGAAACATTGCAAACAGAGGCTAATTGGGGCATCCCAGTGGATTTCCGCGCAAGGCAGCCCAAACATGCATTATTTCATTATCCCGGCGTAGTCAAGGCGCTCGGCTTGCATGCTATTACGCTTTTCCTTAGTTAATTTGTTAATTAATTAGAATTTGTACATTATTTGTATATTATTCTGGATCAGTATATTCTTTCATTTGGGATCGATATTTATTCGACCCTCACATGAGGGCATAATTGTAATAAGTGTGGGTGAGTGTGATGTATGTCTTCCAACCCCACGCCTTTCTTCCCTTTTATTTACCCGCCACGATGGTTAGATATAGGCATATTTCAATTAGCATACAATATGACAAAGATGTTTGCATCATTCATCTCTGCTTTGCACTGACCGAAGCTTACGCATCATACAAACTGCATTTGTATTTCAATTCCAAATTGAATACGTGTTAGTTGTAGCATTCCATATGCCATGTTTAGAATAGCCGAGCCTGCTATAATTTGCATCTTTGCATGTGTTGCATTAGGCAATTCTGTGAATCTAGGATCATGCATGGATTTCTAACGAGCCTGCTTTTGGCTTGGAGTATTTTGGTGAGTTTTTATGTTTTAGCATCCTTGCATGCGCGTGAGTGTTGCCATGAATAGCATGCTTACCATGAGACTAGATGCTTATGTGATATAATTGCCTTGAATGCCTGTGGGTGGAGGTTGAGTTACTTGGATTGGAATAATTCATCAAATGTTTGTTTTAAGCCCACTAGATAGTGGCAAAATCATGTTTTTCTAAGCCCACCCGAGGGTGGCAAATCCACGTCTTAGCCTACCTATGGATAGCACCATCAAACCATTTTCAAAAACAAACATGAAGTGTTTTGTTCCAGTTCAGGCGACCCAGTCTATACTTGTATGCTGTGCGTATCACATAGTAACCTAGGCTAATAACCGGAATAAGAACTCACAATGTTTTCAAAATCAGATATCATAGTTAGTAGAGGCTGCCTTGATCGGGCGAAGGGGTGCTCACGGCGACCTTCCCAATCGCATCTAAGTTCCCGAGCCAAGGCAATCTTTGGTGATGACGTAACACGCGGGCCTTTGGCATCGAGTCGTGGTTTCTAAATTTCCATTTAAAAACATTTAGGTGGCGACTCAGATCCGGGCGAAAGTACCATGTTTGGCACTTTTCAAAAAATCTGCTTTCAAAACGATTTGCCGGATTTGGACTCTTTGGCTCAAGATTGAGAACCGTGACATTTGAGTCCTTCGAATCAGGTGACCCAATATCGAACTGTAACGAGGGGGACTCGCACTCTTTCCCGGATGCGTCGGGGACGCTTACGCCGGCGACTCATTGGGGATTTAGAGAACTTGACTCAACTCATGATATCCGGGTTTTGACTACACTTGTGTATTTCTTTTGCATTGCATTTGCATTGCGCACCTAGACACCGTGGTTTTCCATATGCCATTCTAACCATTTGTTGGAGGCTTGTCTTGTCAAGGCATGTCCATAGGGCTAATCGGCCTGGGCTCGACAAAGATGGGGAACACAAACCCTGCTTTACCGGGCACCCTTGACCATTTGACCTAGTGCATATTCGATCCATAGTGACCATTCCAAACTAGGACAAAGTTGCTTACCCGCTTATAGGTTGTTTGAAACCGCCGGTATGTAGTAAAACCCTAGCTCTCGACAAATAGGTCAGGAAACCCTACCCCAACATAGGGTGTTTTTGGCTCTCACTTATCTCGCTATGTGCTTGTTAGAGTGTGTCTTCACAGGAATGCATGTATCGCCTATGAGTTTGGGCATCAGCTCGCGCATCGCCAAGATTCGAGAATCGCTTGTTCATGGATATCGGATTCGCTTTGGGGAACAGGATACAGAACAAAGTGATCGCTGATTGAGGATGTGTATTTTCACTTATCAACTGTGGTGTTGTATGCCCGATCGTGTGTTGTGTGTATTTAATTTAAGCCGTTATGCTGCCCGCTTATCTCGTTATTTATTTTTCGCTTTATTATCTTTTTGCTAGGGCGCTTTTTAGCACGATTGCTTCCAACCAAGAGATACTCCCCAAGCACATTGGAGATGAGGTCACCGACTCAATCGCTCCGAGGATCTGGTTGACGGACATCCAGTGGTCCACTCTCTACCCCGCTATCAAGGAGGCCGAGGAGGCGCAGGTGTAACAGGATTACCGGATGAGGGCTACTTTGACAAGAAATAACAAAGTTGAGATTTCGTGGTTCCGCCATAGAGATACATTTACCGGTCATTCAGATGGAACAACAGAATACATCAGGGATGGAAGCGATGATGCGCCAAATGCACGAGAGCATGAAACAGATGCAGGAGGATGCCGTTCGCCAAGCGGAATTTTCTAAACAACAAGCCGCAAATATGGCCCAAAGAAAGTCGAGCCGACATTAGGCTACATAGAATGCAACAGCCGCTTCACATCAGCTCCTCCGCCAAGGCTCCACTACCCGAGCAGCACCCACCGTCAATACTCCGCCAAATCCTCGTAATACCCTCTCAACACCCGTAACACCCTACCCAATGTCCGTAATATCCAAGAGGACACCAACCTTCCAACTGGCCGACTACCAAATTCGCCGCAAGAACTATCCAAGAATCTTACACCCAACCACCCGACCTCCATTCGAAGTTCGAGGTAGATCATACAACTCTAAAACCGAGTAAGTTGGAGAAGCTTTTCAAGAAATCGCAGGGGTGAAGGCCATCCTGCATATCAAAGATGGGTACACCGACGCGGCCGTAACATTGCCGTACGATTCAAGATGCCACAGATTGATCGCTTTGATGGGTCAGATCCTATGGTCCATCTCCGCTATTTTCAGACATCCCGAGGCTAACGGGCCTAACCCGACCGCAAAAGCTTTCCTCGTTTGGCCAAACTTTGTTGGGTGTGGCGCCATTTGGTACGCGGTTAGAAGATGACGTGAAAAGAAGCCGATGAGATGGCCGAGGCTTTCGCTGCACAATACTCACAATACACGTATCGAGATTACAACCCGTGATCTCTAAACGACGAGGTAGAACCTGGCGAGTCTTTTCTCCGATTTTGTAACTAGATAGAGGGCAAAGGCATCGATGATGACCTTGAGGCCTGCTGCACAAAGATCAAATCCGATGATTGTGCGCACTTCCAACCAAACTCATGCAGAAGATGATCAGACTTTCCCACCTTCTCGATTTACACGACGGGGTACAGACGAGGATGCGATGAAGCAAGGTTTGATTGACCAGACCGGAGCAAACCAAGGACATTCAACTGCAATAACAACGCAGGCCCGAGTGGCGCTGCAAACACGAGGACTTCAGAGGTCGGTATGGTCACCACCACTCCCCCTCCCCATCCAAGGCCCGCGGCGGCCACACCCTTTTCCAGTACATCTGGGAGCAGTACCCAAGCCCCGAGATATCAGTCCAGAGGCCAAAGAACCTTCACTCCACTATACATGCTTTTGTCCAAGGCTCTCGGGGTTCTAATCAAAAAGGGGCATCTGAAACCCCTAGAGCCGAGGCCATTACCAAATCCACTCCCCCCTTCCCACAACCCGCCAAGCATCAGGCGCATTCACCAAAGAAGATATAGCCATGATAATTAACAGCCGTCACACACGAGATTCAGACCTCGCTGACAAAAACATTATTCTCGCCTCCCGAAAACCTAACGTCACAACCAACCCACTCCTCGACATAACCAAGATCCACCACCCAAAAGAGTCAACCTCATCCAAACTGGGTCGTGGTCTCACGATCCTAGTATCTATATTACTCCCTCTCACCTACCCAAGCCGGAGGTGATCCTTCCCGACTACACCGACTTGTGCATGTTGGACGCCTTCACAACCCAACTGAGCCAAAGTGGTGACCATCAAGATGGAATGGGGTAGGTTTCAGAGGAAGAAAGAATTATTGAGTCCGAGATGGAACACTGGGAATCTAGCCGAAGAGCCCATGATCTGAAGCGGATACATCCTACCAAAGGGCGTTGAGTTGAGTGTGGGGCTGCCAGAAAAAGCTGAACTATGCATGATTCGGGGGGACAGACTTGAACAAGGCGATGGTCTCGACAACAAGGGAAGAAGATTTTGCCAACCTCCGCCAACGCACTAGAATCGTGGATGTAATACCAACCGGTTTGGCTATGAGGAGTCGGGGAAGTTATCGGATGGTTAGATGATCAGCCAGATGTCGTGGAACTTCAGCCAGAGCAAGGCCCAGCAGGGGCAAGGGTATCAACGACGGCTAGAAGGGCCGAGAGTCAGAATGGATTGCCGGAGAGCGCCTAAGACAAAGAATTTCGCCGACCAAGATATTGTGAAAACTAAACAACAAACCATACTAACACGAGGAGCAAGGAAGAATTGGGATTCGAGAGAATCCAAAGCCAAGAACCATGAAGAGATTGAAAGTGCCGGCGAGCATGAAAGGTGGATATGCCGTGAGCATATGGGATGAAAGTACCGAGAGTACAAACTTGCCGTAACCGATAGGTGTCTGAACGCTAGCGGATGTGGTGGGAAGACGATGACTTATGTCTTGCCCACACGGATGAAGATTGGGTGCACTCAACCGTATGATACTGATACCTGATGAGGTGGACCACATGACCAGAGCGGGCTGTACTTCAAGCCCCACATCTAGACCAACCCAAACATCTAGAAAAGATAAAGAGGTCAAAAACAGAGAGAAGCAATTGAAGAAGAAGTCATCGAGACATAAAGAAGATACAAAGACATCTCCATCTGGGACCGCTATGGCGCCAAGAGTACATAGGCAGCCGCCTATTCCGCTATGGACAAGGCCAAACTCTCCATTGATACTACACCAGCACTACTGGTTGGGCCGGTTTTTCCGGAGGAGGTTCCCCAAGATTAACCTTTTCGCATTAAAGAATCGCCACCGATGGCGTAAATCATAATAAACCCTCTACATCTCCGTGGAATGTAGAGATAAGTGGATACCGTGGTACTTGTTGATACCGGTTCGCTATCAACGTCGCCTACCAACAAAGATATGCAATCGGGTTGAAACCCGGACTTCATACCAACCACTCAGTGATCAAAGCTACGATAATACCAAATAGGAAGTGATGGGGATCAAGATTCAGCTCAAAGTTGGTCCAAGACAACACAATATTGAATTTCATGTCTTGGACGCCCTCGCAACCTTCAACTTGCTCTCTTGGGGCGCCTGTGGTTGCACCAAGTGAAAGCGCTTCTTCCACTCTACACCAGATGTTGAAATACCCTCACGGAAGGGGTTGCAATTGTTTTCGTAAACTCATCCATCCATTCGCCGGAAGTGTCTACACCAGCTTTTGGAAATCGAGCAGGCGCGGAGGATGTGTTCTTATCGGGTTCACTTTGGCAGAGGCCCGGTAGTGCAATATTATGGTCAGTGAATGAAGGTGTGCACGCCGCTGCTCAATCCGCTTACCTCATGAACAAGCTACAACATATTCCTGTGATGGGATTAGGAAGGAGCAAGAAAGGAGTCAAGGCTGGGTCAAGTGGTGCCTGTTTACACAACCCGCATACCTTTTGGATCGTTATTCGCCCACCAAAGAGGATCGGTGAGGAAAGGAAAAGAAATGGCCAGAGAGCTGTGAGCGAAGCATGCCGGAAGCCTTTTGAATTAATGCATAGGCCCATCCAGTAGTACCTCGAACTGACGCTTTGTCCCAGAGGAGGATTCTTCCATTTTGCGCTTCCTGAGCCATGGCTAAACGCAGAAAAGGAAGCGCTGCACTGTGTTTCGAGATCTTCTTCGACTTGCAACTACCGGGATGACGCGTTACAGAGCGCATGCATCTAACACCTAAGGTTGAACAACAAGAAGGCAAGGATCCCGAGGGCACAAATTTGAAATGGGGTAGCAATGCATGTCTCCTCGATCCTCCGATCGACCAAGAGTGCTTGGGGATAACTTCGTGGTTTCATGATTGGGGATGGAACGGTGGGCCTACCAAGAGCTATCTTGATGCATCAATCGCACCTCTCTCACTTGGCAAGACGAGGAGGGATTTTTGTCTAGCAAAGACGGGTCAGTAGTGAGCCTAATCGATTCCACCGAGTCCCGTGAGTTTAATCAAGTTCCACCGACCGAAGTCTGGACTGCACTCGGGAAAGTTAACCCGATGCCACGCCCGTTTTGGTCGTTTTTTCCTTTTCATTTGAGTCGTAACCAATGAATCGGACGATTTGATGTGCCTAATGAGAATGAACTATCTGCGGGTTTCCGCATTTTTTTGCCCTTGATTTATTGTATTAATTCAGACTTTCAAAACTTTGATGAAAACGATGAGGACTTAAGTTCCTCCGATTTTACAACGCTTAATTGAACAAGAGCAAGAGAGATTTGTTAAACCATTAATGGATGAAATCATTACCGCGGAACATTGGTATCGAGGAGGACCCGCCGGTCGTCCAGATCGGGTCCACGTTGTCTTCGAGGAACGCGAGCGCTTTTAGTCACTTTATTAAAAGATTTCAAAGATGTTTTCGCTGGTCCCACGAAGACATGCCCGAATCAACTCGAGATTGTACAAGATCGGATCCCCTGACCCCGAGGCCCGACCGCCGCGTAAACTCGGCGATCCGCCCGATTGGGCTCTTAAGATTAAGAAGAGGTCACTAGCAAATCGACGCAGTTTCCTCGCCGGTATCTCAATATCCGACTTGGTTGGCCAACATTGTTCCGTGCGTCAAGAAAGATGGCAGGATCCGTGTGTGTAGACTTCGTGATTTGAACAGAGCTAGTCCGGCGACGACTTTCCTTACCGCACATCGATGAGTTGGTAGACTTCACAAGAGGCATGCATTGCTCTCATTCATGGATGGCTTTCAGATACAACCAGATAGTGATGGCACCGTAAGATAGGGAAAAGATCGCATTCACCATCCCGTGGGGACATATCGCACGGTAATGCCGCTTTGGGTTGAAGAACGCCGAGCTACTTATCAACGGGCCGCGACCACAATACTACATGATATGATCCACAAAGAGGTTGAGGTGTATGTGGATGACATGATTGTCAAGTCCAAGGAAAGAGAGGGCCACTACACCGCCTTGCATAAGTCTTTCCAAAGGATCGTGAATTCCTATGCTAAACCCTCGTAAATGTACATTTGGTGTTACAAAGGGAAAAATGTCGGGTTTCTGACACACAAAGAGGCATCGAGGTCGATCCTTCCAAAATCAAGGCCATCTTAGAAATGCCACCACCAAGGACTGAAGAGGAGGTGCGAGGCCTTCAGGGGAAAGTGCAATACATAAGACGGTTTATTTCAAAATTAACCTTGACTTGTGTACCACTTTTTGGCCTCCTGAAGAAAGGAAATAAGTTCCAATGGGACGGCCGATGTCAAGCTACATTTGAATGTATCAAAGAATATCTACGTAACTCCACCCGCTTTTATCGCCACCAAAACCGGGAAACCGCTGATTTTGTATCTATCGCTGATCAAACTACAATGGGCTGTATGCTTGCGCAAGAATCGAAGATAAGGTGGAGAAAGCCATCTACTATTTGAGCAAAAGATGCCGAGTATGAGACCCGATATACACCGGCTGAAAAGGCTTGCTTAGCTCGTATGGGTTACCAGAAGCCGCGTACTATCTCGTTAGCTCACTCAGAATGTTGGTTTCACGACTTGATCCCATCAAATATCTCTTCGAGAAACCAAATTATGGGTAAGCTACCGTTGGTTGTCATGTTTCCGAATTTGATCTCACGACGCGACACGCAAGTCGCTGAAAGGAAGAGCAAGGGCAGAGTTCCTTGTCGATCACCCGGTTGAGGGGATGAAGCTTGAGTACTGCTCCGCATGAATCAATCCCGTGATATCGACGAAGAAACTTGGACGATGTACTTTGACGGAGCGTCAAATCAACACGGGTATGGGATAGGAGTGTTGCTGATAGCACCCGATGATTCCCGTATCCCTCTCGCCTTCAAACTCCGGTTCAAAGTCTCGAACAACAAAGCAGAATACGAAGCGTGTTTCGCTGGTCTAGAAGCAACCCTGGAACTAGGGGCAAGACGGCTGGACGCCATTGGGGATTCGACCCTTGTTGTATCTCAAGCTAAAGGAGACTGGAAAGTAAAAGAGGAAAAGATGATGATGTATCACCAAACCTTGGATTTGCTGATTCCTCGGTTTGAGAAGTTAAGTTTTACTCATCTACTAAGAGAGAACAACAGGTGCGCAGATAGTGTAGCAAGTCTGTCTTCTAGGATAGACATCCCGTGGAGTCCTAATGCGCCCAAATATCATTGACTGTAAATTTGCACCGCCTATGAGTCAATTGTACTATAGATGAAGTTCGTGACTTAACACCTCGGTATTACGACATCCGAACTTCTTGGAGAAAGAAACATACCCGCCAGGTAAATGCCAAAGACAAAAGGGCAATCGAGAATGGCGCTCAGCCATCATCTACGGGGTAAATCAGATAAACGGGCCATCCGGGAATGCATAAACCGTATGCGTTGATGCCGAAGAGTCAAAGCGCCGATGGAAGCCATCCACGGGAGAATGTGGTGCACACATGAATGGGGTAATGTTGGCACGAAGATTCTCGTAAGGTTATTACTTGTCCACCATGGAGGAGGATTGTATTAGTTTCGTCCGGCGATGTCACAAATGTCGATTCATGCAAATCGATGAACATCTTGCCGCCAAAGCTGCACAACATGACTTCGCCATGGCCGCTTTTCGGGGAATTGATGTAATCGGGTTGCCACGCCAAAGGGGTCGAATGGGCATGAGTTCATCTTGGTAGCGATAGATTATTTCACAAAGTGGGTCGAGGCCCAATCTTATGCGATGTTGAAGGCTTCGATGTAGCAAAATTCATCGAAATAACATCATCCGCCGCCACGAGGTCCCAAATGAAATCGCTTGCATAATGGTTCCCACTTTAAGAAGGAGGTGATTGATTTGTTGGAGAAATACAATGTGGCTTTTCATAAGTCATCTACCCACCCGCAAAACTAATGGAGCAGCTTGAGGCCGCCAACAAGAATATCAAGCGATACTACGTAAGATGGTGGAAACTCACGATCGCCGATAAGCCGCTTGCTCAGGCTACAGGACTTCAATCAAAACTTTCATCGGGCGACTCCGCACTCATTGGTTTATGGGATGGAGGCCGCTTCTACCTATCGAGATTGAGGTCCCGTCATTACGAGTATTGGCTGAGTGCCAGATAGCCGAAGCGGATTGGTAGCAGAGCAGATTCGTGGAACTCATGCTTTTCGATGAAAGAAGGCTGAAGGCATTGTACCACGTGCAAAGTTATCAACGCAGAATTGCCCGGCTTTTAACAAGAAGGTTAAGTCCAGAATTTGAAAGAATGAGATTTGGTACTCAAAGACAACCGAAGCTCCCATCCACGCACCCATAGCAAGTTCGCATCTAATTGGACCGTCCCTACATTATCAAGTCAATCTGTCCGGTGGAGCCGTGGTTCCGATGGATTTAGATGGCTTAGAGTTTTCAACCGATCAACATGGACAAGTTGAAGAAATACTACCGAGAGGCTCGCTAGGCCGAAAACCCGAAAGGGCTACCTAGGCAAAACTCGTGAGCACGTAAAATTTGAAATTATAAAACCGAGCTCGCGAAGGTTGAAAACCCGTAAAGGGCGGCCTTGGCAAAAGTTAGAGCTAAAAGGAGAGTAAAATACCCGAGTTAACCCGAGCCCGAACTACGAAGGCTTGATTCCCATCTTTGGGATACGAGGCGCCTTCATCCGGTTCACCCACAATCTTTTCCCCGATCAACTTTGTCCATTTGATCATCTCTACCATCTCTATTCATCAAGATTTATCGTGATCTCCCAGACAAGGTTATTCAGACTAGGGGCAACTTTCCGCTGCCACAAAGGTTGCGGCACCATCCGCACTTAGGGCAACTTTCCGCTGCTATGAATTGCCGAGGCACTTTTCAGATTAGGGCAACTTTCCAAATGCTAGGATCCCGGTTATGATCTCAAAGGATGATCTCAGCGTGTCCAGCTTTTGATCCATATCGAAAATAGTTTTGAAAAGTTTTAATAAAGTTGACTTTGCTCAAAATTAATCTTTTACAACTAAGACCATTTTTGGACCAAAGCGAGAATTTTCAAGACCACAACCTTCAATTTCATTGATTTCAAAACGTAGTTCTCTTGCTCTTGCATACAATTGAGGTTGCTTTTTATTACACTCAGAAGAAAACTTGAAAGTACTAGTAAAGCAATAAACCGGCATAGTCAAGTCAAGTGTCCTCGCTACCGCCAGAGCTAGTTGAAGCCTCGATGCCAACCTAGACCCAACTCAGGCTTATTGAGCCAATCCCAAAGACTCGCCGACAAAGTGCAACTAAAAGTGGAAGTAGGGGCTGAGCTCTATTTCCATGCCGCCTCGCCGAGCTAGTCAGGCGCCGAACCGAATGTAGCCGACACTTATCCTCCGTGGGCAAGTCTGATCATGGCCGAATTGGTGTAAAATACGGAATGGGAAATAGAATACGTAGTGAGTCAAGCCGATCAATCGAATCCCGACCTGCCGAGACATGCTGTAGCTCATTACTAGGAGATTGAGCCAAGGGCAGCGCCACGCAATGCGATCCGCCGACAAATTGCACATCCATTCAAACCACCATCCTCATCAAGGGCGCCGACTAGGCGTTGTCGAAGAGAATAGCCAAGGGCCGAGTAAAGGTGACAAGAGTCCACAACTTGCGCTTATCCATCAACCATACCTAGAGAGGGATGAAAAATGAAAGAATAAAGAATAGCGAGATGTAGGATGAGAGAAAAGTAAGATGAGGGTATTGTGAGAAAAGAACCGAGCTTGAGGGTCGAGTGATGTGAGGAACTACATATGTGAGATCGGGTGGGAAACATTACCCGCAGCAGTAGTGGACTCTCGCAAACTCGTTGTCTCGACGGTAGAAAGCATCCAAGCCCATCAATGTCTCAGACATTGTCATGGCGATCCAATTCTTTCCTTCTTTCAAGCCTTGGGCCACTACAATCAGATGGACGCTGGATCCTCCAAAGCTCGAGGCAAACAGAAAATGAGATAACATGCATAAACAGAGGGCGACGAAGCCTTGCTAATGATGGTCGCCGCGTCACCAAAGATCAAGAACCGTAAATCAAAGCTTAGGATATCCAACATTCTGCTACAAATCGTGATCGAGCATCATGTGTGTTGAGTCCGCACATCCGCTTTAAGGTTTGGGCATAGCCAAATTGAGTTAGCAAGATTTCACCTCGCCGATTCTATCAAAACTTGCAAATCTTCAAAAGTGGGACATACCTCTTGCCCTCCGGTCAAGACGCAAGGCCATCGGGTTCCAAAATCTCACCGCTGCATGGAGGAAAGGAAGATCCAAAGAAGTCCGCCCAAAGGAATAGTGCATTCAAGCCGAAACCCCGTAAGTTCAACTTTTCCGAGCCATCTAAAGAAGAGATCCAAGATGTGAGATTTTCTACGAGAAATGCCTCCATTTTTGTGCAAAGCAGTGATGAAATGAAAGAGTTCCAAAGTTGGAGCTTTATAGGGAGCTAAAACACTATTCGAGGACAAGTGTCAGAATTCTAGGAGTTGCAGGAAAGGTGGTCGGCCACCTATTCTAGCAGGCGCCATCGTTGTTTCAAAAAATCGGCCGGGCCACCTTTCAAATTCCCCGATGCAAAATGTGGCCGCCATGCATTGTCCTGCTTTTGCCCTCCGAAGGAAGTTTGAGGCATTTCTATGCATCGGGATGTCAAGGCCTCCATTTCTCTCGCTTCGGATGCTCCATCATCTAGATTGTCCGTCCGGCACGCTTTTGTTGTATTTTGCTTATCGAGTTGTTGCTTTGTTTATCGAGTTGTAAGTTTTGTCGAGCTGTCGCATTTTGTGTTTTGAGTTATTACTTTTTGTTTATGCAATTTTGTTTATCGAGACGGTAACATTGTTATATTTTGCTTATCGAGATGTAAACTTGCTAAGATTCTGTTATTTCTAGTGAGTTGAGTTGTTTGATTTGTTGCGCTTGCTCATTACCCCTAATCTCGAAATACACAAGGAACATTCCCATTCAATTCCATTTTTGTGCAAAATGATGCGATGCGATGCTAAGAGTTTCAAATACAAACACCTTTTCAAAAGCTGTTTCATTCCATCATGTTTTACAACAAAGTAAAGGTACAAGTTTTACGTAAAATAAAGTCAGTTAACAATATGCAAAGTGCTACAAACTACTAGCAAAAAGTAAAATAAAGCAGAAATAGCATCAATATCCTCGGAGCGGAATGAGGAGGCCCCTCATCCTCTTCAAGGGACAACCTCGCACCATCATCACCATCCGTCGAGCCGCCATCCTTAGATCCTCACCGCCTCCACTCCGGAACCAAGGCCCGAGCCCCTCCTCAAGAATGTCTCGACTCACGATCCGCGACCTCCTCCTCCTCCTCCTCATCGCTCGCCTATAACATGTGCCCCACGCCCCGCGAGACGACCTCGCCTCGAGCTCCTGAAGGCCTAGATGGCCCCGCCCCGAGAAGGCCTGGATGGCCCAGCCTCGAAGGGCCTAGATGGCCCAAAGACTCGACCTCTCCGAGAAGGTCCTGTGGCTCGCCCATGCGGTGCATATACAGGAGGCATCCAAAGTGAAGAGTTCAATACATCGCTCAAATATGAAAAGCAGATGCAAGTACAATATGCGAGTGGGGTGTGTCGATGTGCTCTACAACCTATCAATACAAATAGAATGTTCAAAACCAGTATGTTATCAGAAATATGCTAAATACAGGAAAGGTGGACAGTACCTGCACGCCCATAATGGCCATCTGTGCCTCCCTCCGTAGGATCATGCCCTCAAAAGTGGCCAGCAATCCAAGCATCTCATCCACGTACTCAACTGGAGGCTACAGATACAAATGCAAAAACTATCAGTGAGGGAATGAATGACCAAGTATCTGACTGATAAATCAAAGCTGTAAAACATACCGGAGGTGAATCAGGATCTCTGACATATCTCAGGTCGAAGAGAGGCTCCAACAGACTCAAGGAGTCCCAAATCGCCAACTCGCCAACTCTTGCGGCATGTTCGCCATCCAGATGATGAAGAGTCGAGGGATCGGGGAATCGACCCACCCCATCTGAGACGCATCAAATTTCGCCGAGGAGGATATCAGAAGCACGAGCCCGACTCAAAGATGGTACATCGCCAGCTCGGCGAAGGAGCACGCACTCCGGCCAAGGGAGGCATCGATATGTGACGATAAGTGGCGAGTCCCCATTCAGAAGGTGCAAAGAAAGACGGTGTTCGTGATATAGCACTAACGACTTCCTGGGTAGAGAGTCTATCAGCAATCCGCATAGTGGCTGGAGGTGCTGCCAGAGGGTCCTGAGAATTGTACCCCCATACCTGACGCAGAAAGCGTTCCCCCAAGAACCATGCTCTACCAACCGTCCTTCAAGCAGAACTCAGATCGAGTTACCCGCCCTCCGTGATATCAAATCGAGACCATCGCCAAGATCGCCTGTGGTCGCCACGAATCATGATAACCAGTGCATGAATCAATTAGAAATCAGGAATATACAGGGCAAATCAAAGATGAAAACGGAAGAGAACTGAGAGTTCTGAAATACCTCTGTCGTCCGAACAGTGTCAAAATACTATCGCAGGTAGAAGAGAGTCTCTTGAGGTCTCGGTCGGTGCTGGCCCTCGAATACCAATGAAAACGGGGTCATAAGAGGCCCTGCCACCTCTATCTCCGAGGCTAACGTCGGAAAATATACGTAGACCCATAGCTGAGAAAAGCAGTGCGGAATGTAAATACAAAGTGCTGAGGCCAAAATACAGAATGTAAAGTGTGCCGTGTGTGCAATGAACAAGTAATGAGGAGCAGAAATGTAAATTGAGAGGACAGAACGTACCTCCCAGGCTCTCCAATAGCTGCCGAGTAAGTCTCCCCACCGAGAGGTCACATTATAAGAGGGGCTACGCTTTTAAAACCGCGGGTTTGTTGCTTTGTCCGACCTCTTCAATATTTTAAATAATTTGAAAACGTCACTAAAAGTTAAATTTGATTTTTAATTTATTTTAAGTTATTATTATTTTTTATATACTGTTTTTAAAAAAAATTAAAAACTTTCCAAGACAAAGCGCCATTGATTCTTGATGATGTTAAATTAACAATGGATTAATTATTATTTATTAAGTAAATTAAATTACATTAAATTTTATAATTTTGATATAATTATATTGAGTATCTTTAAATTTTTAATTCACATATTATTAGCCTTATTTTTATTAATAATTTATAGTTATATAGATAAAAATAATGATCAGCTTGTTTATTTTGAATTTTCTGAATTCACTTTTTAGAAACTTAAAAGATTTTATTTTCTGTATTTTTTTGTTCTTATTGAATTTTTTAATATTTTAAGAATTTTTAATTTTAGATACATCGAACATAAAGACACTTAAAAAATATAATATTTGTGAAAAATCCATGAAAATTTATTAAATACAAAAAATATAAAAATTCAGTGTATTTTTTGTATTCTTGTATATTTATTTATTTTTTAAAATATTGTTTTACAATTATCTTACCTTTTAGATACATCTAAGTAATGTGCATCTAAAATTTTTTTAAAAAAATATTTAAAATTTTAAAAATATTTACTAAAATTAAAAAGAAATAAAAAAATATACAAGAACTAATGCCAGGGGTAGCATTGAAAATGAAACAACAAGGTAAGGAAGAGTGTTTACAGTAGTGCCTGGAGATGTGCAGAACACTGAGTCAATGGGGTCAGGTGTAATCTCTATCTGTGCTCAGAATGCTTAGGTACTAATTGATTCTGGTTCTACGCATTCATTTGTCTCGTATGTTTTTTTTGGGAAATTAACTAGACCGTTAGAACCTATGAACTATTTGCTATCTGTTTCTACACCATCTAGGGGTTCTATGATATGTGCTTATATTTATCCGACATATGATATTATGAGTGGTGATATAACAATGTACGTTGATTTACTGCCATTAAACATTGATCATTTTGACTGCATATTGGGTATGGATTGGTTAACGGCATCGTGAAACTATTGATTGTGTGAAAAGTCTGTTATATTTCATCCACTGGTTACTTGAGTTTGTATTCACTGAATGGGTGGTCCTTCCCATACTTGATTTCCATGAAAGTTGCAAATTAATTAGAAAGGGTGTAAAGGGTATATGTGTTGTGTTTTGACTGTGGCTTCGACAATCCAATCAGAGAGAACATGCATGTAGCAAATGAATTTTCGATGTATTTCCAACCGAATTGCGGAGAGTTAATTGATAGGAAGTTAAGTTTACTATCGACAACCCATCTCCAAAACCCCATATAGAATGTCAACTTCGCATTGAAAGAGTTAAAATTTAGCTCAAGAACTCTTAGACAAGAAATTTATCCGTCCGAGAACGCCACCTTGGGTGCTCCAAGAGTTGTTTTGTCAAAAAGAAAGATGTCTTTGAGGCTATGTATTGATTACCATGAGTTGAACAAGGTAACTATGAAAACAAATATCCATTGTCCCGAATAGATGATTTATTTGACCAACTTCATGGAGCACAAGTATTCTCCAAAATAGACCTTAGATCCGGGTCTCACTAATTAAAAGTTAAGGCAGAAGATGTATAGAAAACTGCATTAAGAACTAGATACAGACACTATGAATTTTTGGTAATGTCGTTTGGGGTGACTAATGCACCTGCTACTTTTATGGACCTTATAAACAGGGAGTTTAAAACATATCTCGATGAATTTGTTGTTGTATTTATTGACGATATTTTGATTTACTCCAAAAGTAGGGAAAATCATGAGAATCACTTGAAAATTGTGTTACAGACTCTGAGAGAAAAAAAAACTATATGCAAAATTTTCCAAATGTGAATTTTGGTTTGACAGTGTGGCATTTCTGGGACATGTAATCAACAAGGATGGTATCTCTGACCCATAGAAAGTCGGTTATTGTAGATTGCCAAGACCAACCAATGTATCAAAAGTTAGAAGTTTTCGGGGCTTGTAGGTTATTATCGAGATTTGTAAAAGATTTTTCAAAATTTGCTATGCCATTGACGCAATTCACACAAAAAAATGCATCGTTTGATTAGAATGATCAACGGGAGTCAGCCTTCTAAGAATTGAAAACTAGACTTGTCAAGTCCCGAAATATTTCAATAAAGATAACTCATATGCGGAATAACTATAAGAAACAACATAAATTCATATATCAGAGTTCACTGTTTAGCAAGCAATTAAATGCCATATAGGCTTTCATCTTTCCAAGACATTGCTTGGTTACACAAATAGAGTTTCGCTCATTACACATTAAGCCCTTGGCTTTACAAATAATACTCATGCACACATAAAGCATAACTAGGAAACTCTTGCTTCCCGAGAGTGTAACAACCCCATCACAGATAACCATTAGTACTTATTAATTTAGAGGATTTGGAATCTAAGTGCCGATTATTATAATTTAATCTAGGATTCACGAAAAGTATGGAGATTGATTCATTTATGGATCAATTAAGTGGTTATTTTGGAATTGGAAATTGAGGGTCCAAATGGTTTAAAGAAGTGAAATTAAGAAGTTGAGTTAATTTAATTTTAATTACGGACCCATTTGGGAGTTTAATTAAATATTTAATTCAGTTGAGTAAAATTGAGATTCGATTAATTAGGTCCTAATTGGAGTTAATTAAGTTATGAAGGTTGAGGATTGTGATTATTACGGATTAAATTTAATTATGATGTGTCCAATTTGAATATATAATTTATTGACGAAATTTTGACTCTGATAAAAAATTGAAGGCCTAAATGATTTGGGAAATCGAAATTGATAAGGAAAATAAATTCAATTTAATATTTGGAGCCTTTCTGTTTCGGATTGGTAGAATTAAACATAATTAATTGGGCCTTAGTGGAAGTCAAACTAAACTAATTAAATTATGTGGGACTTATGATTTGTATTAATTAATTTAATTATGTGCTAATCAAAATTTATTTAGACTAAGTGTTGCTTAATTTAAAATTTATCCTAAGCATAAATTGCCTTAAGGAACAAACTAGAATTGTGGGTGTGGGTGCACTCAGAAATTTAGGTGGGTGTACCGAGCAACTGGTGGTGATTTGTGTGTAAAGCACGCAGTGTGGAGGCAAGACATGGTTTATACATAAATATATTAGTATCTCGAGCTCTTGTGTTGAAAAGAGATTGTGAACAAAAAGGGCATGGCTTCATTTCGTCCTGTACTAACCCGTATGAGAGAGAGAGAGAGAGAGAGAGAGAGAGAGAGAGAGAGAATTAAGCATTTTCAGCTCAAGAAGAAGGAAAGATAAGGGAAGAAAAGCTAGGAGGAACAAGGGAAAACTCTTTGAGATTTAAGTTTAAGGTATGGAAATCAAACTTGATTTTTGTAGAATCTCTACATTACACTTAAAATTAAGAGGAGTTTAAGATCACTTCCATGAAATTTGTGAGGAAATGGGTTTGAACAAGGAAATAAAGCTAGGATCCATAGTTGTGGAAATAAACATGGAAATTGATTACTTTGGTTTGATGTTGAACATCTCACTTGAATTTGGGCCTTATTTCTACATGCATGTTGGAATTTTGATGTTTAGACTTAAATTCATGTGTGAAAGACTTATAAGTTTAAATTTGGAATAGATATGAAGAAAAATAAGCTAGGCTCATGTTTATGGAAAATTAGACATTGATTTGGTTTTGATCTCTAACCCATGCATGTAATATAATGAAAGAGTTTTATTCAAAATTTAAATATGTTTTGGAACATCTATGATTATGAATTAAGTTTTGGGTGTGTTATGAAGGAAATTAATTTAATCTAAATTTGGCTAAATCAAGAATTAAATTATGATTTGATTTTGAATATAGAAAATTAGTTGGTTTTAATCTTAATTTCATACATGCAAATGTTTTCCTAAGAGTCATATAACTTCAATTTCATGTAAATTAAAAGGAATTAGTAAGAGAGTGATAAAATTGAATTAGATTCAAAATTATAGAAGTTAATTTGGATTGGGTTACATGCATGTGAGTGGTTATGGAAAATAAATTAGAAATCAATTATCTTTGGCTTGATTTTTGTAGAACCATCCTATAATACTTGGAGATTTGAGATTTATTTCATGGAATTAGGATGAATTTGGGTGTCAAATATAAAATAAGTTACATGCATCATGAATTAAGAAAGTTATGAAATTAGTCTCATGGATTAAGTAAGAAATTAAGTAGACTCATGGTTATGGAAATTAGTTGGAAAACTTATAAGAATATAAAACTAGTAATTTTGATGTCAATTTCATAAATGTGAATAATTTTCTATGAATTTATGACTTTAATTTCATGCTTGAAAGGAAAGTATAAAGAGCTTGAAATCAATTTTATGTAACTAAAAGAAAATGAGAGATTGGAGCCATGTTCAATTTTTGGAGATTAATTTAGAGGTTAATCATTTTGAGTTGGAATTTGGCTTGATATGGAGAAAATGAATTAAAACTAAATTTGGCATTGGGGCATGATTTTGAATAAATGATTTTTGAATAAATGATTTAACAATTCATGATTTTAATAAATGGTTCTCCATGTTTGTATACTAAAGTGCATGTTTTGAAGCTTTGAATACCAAATTTGAACTTTAATTGCAATTTTAGAATTTTGGAATTTTCGTTGTCCGCTCGAGCAAGGGAAGTCCCGCTCGAGCGTGAAAATCGACCTCCCAGTAGTTTTTCAAATTTTACAGTCCGCTCGAGGGACCAAAGTGGCGCTCGAGCGGAGACCCATTTTCAGCACATTTTGGAAAGTTACATTTAGTTCATATTTTTATCCTCATCTCTTTCCACTGCATTCTAGACATGATTTATGACACAATAAAGATTAATAAGCTACTAATCAACATAGATTAGTTTGTTAAAGAATGAATCATTGATCTGGTGGTAATTGTTTAAGAAGCCAAGTAAATGATCAATCTATTTGGGAAAGAAGGACTTAGTAATGAAAGAATATATGAAATAAGAACCCGGTTTATTTAATTGAGAAAGAATAAACGTAGTAGAACTTCGGACTATAAAGACTAGAGACTTGAAAGGACAAGTTTAATCAAGGGAGTAATGTTGTATTTCAATATGTATATGTTATGTGCTTGTGTAGGTCACGCGCCATTGTCTGCCTGATTTATCTGATATGTCCAGTCTATGTGATTTGCTTCTGCAGCCATCTGTGAGTAATGACTCTGTAAAGTTATGTTCAACTTTAAGTATTTTTTGACTTATATGAAATGATCTGTCTTTCTGAAATGCTACTTTATGCGTTATGAATGAATGTCCATTTTTTTGAAATATATTGTGGCACCCTTAGTTGACGTGGCCCTCGCCCGGGGGTAACAATACCGCGACCAATCTGCACGTGGCCCTCGCCCGGGGGTAACAATACCGCGGCCAATCTGCATGTGGCCCTTGCTTGGGGGTAACAATACCATGGCTACTTGCACGCAAGATATGGACCTTTACGGTCGTTGGTACCAACTCTGTCTGTGGTCTCTAGACCAATCTGATCTGATAGCTAATGGGTGTACCACGTATGATCTTATGCAAAATCTGAATATGAATATGACTATGTATCGAACTATTTCGATTTGAAATGAAAATGCATAAGACCGATTGATAAGATTATGTTTCGATATAAACTCGATTTCTAACTCGTGATGGATATCATTCATTAAAACTCTTTACTCTGTTATTATTCACCGGGCTTTAGCTCATCAGATATTTATGTATGTAGGTGATCATGCGTGACTGTGCTTAGAGGCTTCGCCTAGAATTGCTGTCACCAACCTATGTGCCTCCGTGGAGGTTAGGATATGACAAGGGCTATTGCTATGTGACTTAAAGTTTAAGTTTTATTTTCGTGTATTTTGTGAATTGGGTTAAGTCCTTTTGTCTAATCGTGTATATATGACGACTTAAAGATAGTGTCTATATATGTATATAAAAGTTTAAAATTTTTCTCTCATATAAGTCTCCACATTTTCAATGGACGTTGTATATTCTTATTTGCTTCCGCTAGCCCCTAATATTATGTTAACTGTCTCAGAGGCCTTCAAGAATCCTGTGATTATTGGCCATTCTGATGCTAAACTCATAGGGCGGGTTTTCGTCGTGAGAGTGGTATCGAGCACGTTAATTTCTCACACACGTGTCCATTGAGCACTAGAATGTCTAGAACATTTAAGTTCCATGCATCTAGTAAGTAAGTAAGAAGTTGTGCATTTAGGGATATGCATATATGTTTGTGTAATGCGTTTAAGTATTGAAACTGAGAATTATGAGTTATTATGGAATTGTGATGATTATAAGGAAACTGGAATGTGTTGAATCAATTTAGCAAGGAAGCTGGAAGCTAAGAACTATGGTGGCATTTCTGAAATCTCTACTCTTATAAGGAAATCGTAATATTTGACTAGTAACTTGGTGAGAATGAGTATGTTAATTTGTGGAAACCTAGTATTGTGCAGAATTAGAATCTTTTATGAAAGTCATGGAAGCTATATGGGTTGTATGTTAAATTGAACTACGAGAATATTTTGAAATTGAGGAAATTATTGATGAAAGAAATATGTGGAGCTATGGTAATTGAGGACGAGAAAAGTCATTTGATATGTAAGTTAGTACAATTTGGTGGGAACTTATTATGTGGAATGTTAAACCGTAGAGTCTCATGCCTTTGTAGAATGACCTTGAAAGTCTGATTGAATCAGTTCGCCAGAAGCCCGAATCGAAATTCTTGGTAAATTCCATGGGAATGAATAGGTTACCCTACCAGTGTCCTTATATGCCTATATGTGTGTGTCTGCTTGTATATGATATGTGCTTTGTATTATAATTTAAGTCAATTAAATTAACCCAAGTGTTATCAACCATTTTCTTGTGTTCAACCATTCTTTTTCGTCATTAGGAATAGACAGTGAAGGTGTGAATGGAGTGGAAATTGAGTATTTGTCAGAGTGATTAGGTAAAATGGAAGAAGTACTAAAGAACGTGGTGAGAGTTGTGAATCCCATTCTTCATGACAAGATCAAAAGGAGGAGTTAAGTGTGAAAGTGAAAAGTGAATCAAAGAAGAAAACTAAGAATTTTGTGATAGGAAAGACGAGTAATTCCAAGCAAAGTTGTAAGAGAAGTAAGTTACCCTAGTATGTCAATATATCACAAGATTCATCGGGGACTGTGCCATCGAATTATTGGGAATGTGAGAAGTTGGTGCATCAAATAAAAGACTATCCCAATCTAAGAGAAAGCCCAAATCATTTAATCGGTTAAGGATAGTGCTTAAGTACAAGTAGGACTGCGTGAAGTTAACAGTTTATGTGTGAGTGGTTTTTTTTTAATAAAGCTATGTTATAAATTTTGATAAAGCTTTGCTTTGTTTTGAAAAGTATTTGATCAAGTATGAATGATTATCCCTATTTTGTGTATCAAGTATTAGCTTTGTTTTGGATGACATTCTTGGAACCGTCCTTTCGTGATAGGGGACATTAAGCCTAAGTAGCACCCTTATCGAGATATCTTTGTCATCGACGGACTATGAACGGATGACCCCACCGACGGACTATGAACAGGTGGATTTGTATCAAGATATCTTTGTCATCGACGGACTATGAACGGATGACCCCACCGACGGTCTATGAACGGGTGGATTTGTCTAATCGATTCCGGGTCGATTATTCCCTTATTTGGTCCAGAATGTCATCACCCCAAGTATTATGATTGATGTTGTTAAACATCCCAAGAAGCTTTGAAAGATTTGATTGATGAATTTGATACATCCCATATTTTGTTACAAGTTATATGTTTTTGGGACCTTGTTTGAATAGAAAGAAAATTGTACTCCACTTTAGGAGACTGAAACCTATGAGAGTTAGAAAGGAAAGACCCAATTTATAAAAATCGTATTGCTATTGAATCTTCTAACGTTGAAAGAAACATTTATAATTATCTTAAGTTACAAAGTCAAAATATAGACTTCTAGAAAGGAAAACACAATAATTCCCTATTGGAATAGCGATTAGAAATGAATGATATTATGATCTTGTGGGCATAATTAAATCTAGATTTTGAATCCGACATTAGATAGCTTAACCTATTGCAAATGAATTTTGTTAGAATGACAAACATATATTCCTTAAAGAACATTTGGGAACGTAAGAATTTTAGTCTGCTAATTGTAGTGGTTTGAAAAAGTTTAAAGCTTAGCCCTAAGTTACAGTGTGTCAATTTACGGAAGTTAATGACTATATCTATATAGGTCTATGGATGGGAATAAGTATGAAGACAATGTAATTCGAATTACTTATGTAAATGTAACCTTAAGTAGATAAGGAAGCTAATAAGAAGCTAATGACCGCATAAAACGTAGACCTGTTATGAATCGAATCACCACTTTGAAATGGTAGTCACGAGTTATCTTTGTCAAAATGGTAATTTTAATTTCACAAGTATGTAAAGTTCGCTTTGATCTGTATGATGCGCTACTATATGAGAGCAAGCCAACATTCATACTCAATAAGCTCAATGAATTTACGTGAAATATGCTTCATTTGAAATCCATTGTGCTCCTCGCTTTGAAACTACCATCTTAAGTAATACCCAAGATGTTTGTTTGAAACTGAGACCATTAATATGTGATTACATTCCATATAATTTGGAAATTTCTGTTATAGATTAACATGTGGAACCTTATTCGGGAGAAATTAAATAAATAGATTTTTGAAGAAAACAAATTATATACCAAGAACGTATGCTGATAATTACAACTAAATTTCAACAGAAATACACAAAAAACAATAAAGGGTAAAGAGACAAAACCGAAGCCTGCACGGAAGCAGTTTCCTTAAAACATATTTCGCCGCCTCACGGGTCGAGTGCTTGAGAAAACTCGGCGTCTGTCTCCCAGGATACGACGGTCAAAACCAGCTACGGCAGAAGCATTATCTGTCTAGCTTAGCGAACAAAACAATGGTAGCACTCTCTCACAATAGGAACTATCTAGCAAACTGACTTGTAAAATGGAAGCAAAAATTTCTATATTGAAACTTGACAGGAGGGTCTCAATTTATACATGTATAGGGGAGAGAGGAAAAGCCTCCAGCCTTTAAGGCTAGTCATTAAAACACCAAGCATCCATAGCCCCTTTCCACAAAAAGAAAAGTATGGATGCCCAAAGGATTCACACCCTTTAGCCAAGAAAAAAGATTTAAATACTCTTTAAAATCCTATTCATGAATCTAACATCATGAAGCAATTTCTTGGCAAGTTCTTATTCAAAACCCAATGGTTTTTGGCTCACTTAGACCCAACACAAAAAAATAGTTAGGACCCACTTGAATATTTAATTAAAGTCACCACACTTTAATATTAAATTAAAGTCCCCAAAAATCATTTTTTTCAACAATCCCCCACATGAATAAAAATTGACCGAATGACTCAACAAACGGACATCATTCAACAATAAAGACTCTGAGAGAGAGTACAATGGACTAACCCCGACATCAGAGAAGGTAGCTTTTGGCTTTGAACCTCTCCTAGTGAAAACCTATCGAGTTTACTGGCTGATCAGTGAATAAGACATCTTGAACTGCTCTACCGTTTATGTAAACTAAGACAATAGATCTCACACGGGAATTACTCCTACCACCATTATGTTCTCACTGACGTGCCCTGTGTGGCCCTGGACACTAGCCTAGTTAGCGAGTGGTTTCAAAGAATCTTGGCCTGCCCAATTCTTCTAGAAGTGGCCCTACTTCAAACTCACATAGGTGACTCTACTAAAGTATCCTGCAATACTTAGCTCAACAGCTTAACACATAAGAGTCATTAAAAGCTCAGCTCATCCTCTACACTTGCAGGTATCACTGATAGAAGGAATGGCTGGAGGTTTAACCTCCTCAGTGACATACCACCGTTACACGCAATTAGGTTGTCCCATTGAACCTAGATCTTGGAATCTCCAGTCAACTAGGTTGGGTTTCCATTCCGGTAACTTCCAAAGGCCTTAACTCCATTCCTTTTGATGACGTTTCGACTAACACTCGACTTAACCCTTTGGTTAGCGGATCCGCAATGTTGTCCTTAGACTTTACATAGTCTAAAGAGACAACTCCATTCGAGAGTAGTTGTCATATGGAATTATGTCTACGACGGATATGTCTAAACTTTTCATTATACATATTACTCTGTGCCGTACCAATTGCAGATTGACAATCACAATGAATACAAATAGTTGGCCCAGGTTTAGACCAACGTGGAATATCTTCAATGAAATGGCGAAGCCATTCTGCTTCTTCCGTTGCTTTATCTAAAGCAATAAACTCTGATTCCATCGTTGATCTAGATATACACGTTTGCTTGGAAGATTTCCAAGACACGGCTACCCTACCAAGAGTGAACACATATCCACTAGTGGACTTTGAGTCCTTTATATCTGATATCCAATTCGCGTCACTATATCCTTCAAGCACCGCTGGATATCGAGTATAATGCAGCCCATAATCCCGAGTGTAGCGTAAATACCTTAACATCTGCACAATGCCCTTCCAATGAGAAGCATCGGGATTACTCGTGTATCTACTAAGCCTGCTAACCGAGTAAGCTATATCTAGCCTAGTACAACTCATCAGATACATTAAACTTCCAATTACCTGAGAATATTCTAACTGAGAGACACTCTCTTTATTATTCTTGGTAAAGTGTAGACTTAAGTCTACAGGTGTCGATGACACACTCATATCTGATCCACTAAACTTCTCAAGTATCTTATCAACATAATGAGACTGAGAAAGTACAATTCCGCTAGAGATTCTGGTAATCTTAATTCCCAGAATAACATCTGCAATGCCCATATCCTTCATGTCAAGTTTAGAGTTTAACAACTTCTTGGTAGTTTTGATCATTTCATCGTTACTACCTATAATGAGCATATCATCAACATATAGACACAAAATGACATAACCTCTGTCAGTGTCTTTGACATAAATACACTTGTCACATTCGTTGATTCGAAACCCATTTGACAACATTACATTGTCAAACTTCTCATGCCATTGTTTAGGCGCTTGCTTTAAACCATACAAAGATTTGACAAGTTCTGAGACTTTCTTGCTTTGTCTCGAGTGAAAACCCTTCAGGTTGCTCCATGTAGATTTCTTCATTCAAATCCCCATTTAAGAAAGCTGTCTTTACATCCATCTGGTGTATCTCAAGATTGCGCAAAGCTGCTATCGCAATCACAATGCGAATGGATGTTATCCTAGTTACAAGTGAGTACGTATCAAAGTAATCCAGGCCGTCTCGTTGCCTATACCCTTTGATAACGAGCCTCGCCTTATACTTGTCAATAGACCCATCGGCCTTCATCTTTCGTTTAAAAATCCATTTGCAGCCTAAAGGCTTACAACTTGGAGGTAAATCTACCAACTCCAGTGTGGTTACAGAAGATGGAGTCAATCTCACTTTTGATCGCTTCTTTCCATAAAGGACTCTCGGGAGAAGTCACTTAAGTGGAAAATTTGAGGTTCGTTCTCAACCATATAAGTCAAGAAGTCTGGACCAAAAGATTTGGATGTGCTAGCCCTTTTACTCATTCTGGGCTCATCTAAAACCTCAATTTGATCATCACCTGGATCATCAACATGATCATCCTCACTAGCAAGCTCATCAAATTGCTCCAAAGACCTTGGAACCCCTGTATGGGTTCGGCAAGGAAAAATGTCTTCAAAGAAACATGCATTCCTTGACTCCATGATGGTATTCCTATGTATGTCGAAATTTCGGACTTATGAACAAGAAACCGATATGCACTACTATTATGTGCATAACCAATGAATATACAATCCTGATTTGGGCCTATCCTAACCCGTTTGGGTGTAGGAATCGCCACTTTTGCAAGACACCCCCACATTCGTAAGAATTTATACGAAGGCTTAACGCCTTTCCATAACTCATACGGCGTCTTGTCCACCTTCTTCTAGGGTACTTTATTCAGAATGTAATTTGCAGAGAATTGCTTCCCCCCACAAGTTCTGTGGCAATCCATAACTTATCAACATTGCATCCATCATTTCCTTTAGCATCCTATCCTTCCGCTCAGCAATCCCATTAGACTGAGGGGAATAAGGCGTCGTGGTTTGGTGGATAATCCCAGATTGAGCACAAGTCTCAATAAGCGAGATTCATACTCACCACCACGATCACTTCTAGAGCCTTAATCTTGCGGCCTACTTGATTCTCAACTTCATACTTATAAAGAATAAACTTGTCAATCGCCACATTTTTGCTTTTGAGCAAATAGACATAACAATACTTAGTGCAATCATCAACAAAAGTGATGAAGTACTTATTGCGACCACGTGATTGTATAAATTTTAAGTCACACACATCACTATGCACTAAATCCAAGGTTCGAACTTCTTTCAATAGAATGAAACGAAGATCTTGTCAACTTTGCTTCAACACAAGTTTCACACTTGTGTTTGGATTAATCTTAAAAGATGGTATGTGATCTAGCAGTTAATCTCGTAAAGATTCAAAGTTCACATGTCCTAGTCTACCATGCCACAAATTGGAAGACTCAAGCACGTAAACAGAAGAAGATGCACCTTTATTCATCTTTGGGATAACAGTCATAACATTGAGTTTAAACATACCCCTCAACATATAACCCTTACCCACATACATTCCGCTTTTGGTAAGAACGACCTTGTCAGACTCAAAAACCATGCGAAAACCATGTTTACTAAGAAGAGACCCTAAGACAAGATTTTTACGAATGTTCGGAACATACAGGACTTCATTCAAGGTCAGCTCCTTTCCTGACGTCAACTTCAGGACCACCTTTCCTTTCCCCTTAACAATCAAGGTAGCAGAGTTTCCCATAAACAACTTCTCACCGGTTGTAACCGGTTCGAAAGTTGTAAACAGTTTCTGCTCGGAGCAGATGTGGCGTGTAGCCCCAGTATCAATCCACCATTCTCTTGGGTTTGAACCCACCAGATTCACCTCAGAGACAACGACAGACAAGTGCATATCATCCTCCTCATGGGAGTGCTCTTGTAAGTCTGCCATATGAGCACGAGGTTTGGTCTTGTATGGCTTCTTCTGCCTGTGGCAGTCACAAGCCCGATGCCCCTCATTACCACAGTTATAACACTTCCCAAAGAACCGATAACCTGGTTCCTGCGGCTTGTAAACCGACTTCTTTGCAACACCACCCCTTGGCCTCAGCTTAGAGCTCTTGTTCACAGGGGGCTTCTTCCTTATCCCAGAAGATTTTCCATGCTCAACGACATTGGCCTTTACTGAGGAGGTACTCCCTCCTTTCTTTATATTATCCTCTTCAATCCGGAGTCGGACAACCAGCTCTTCAACAGACATTTCCTTGCGCTTGTGTTTCAAGTAATTCTTGAAATTCTTCCAACCATTGGGAAGTTTCTCAATGATCACAGCAACTTGGAATGACTCGTTCAAAGGCATCCCCTCAGCATGAATATCATGCAAGATCACTGGGAACTCCTAGACTTGGCTTATCATAGTTTTAGAATCTACCATTTTAAAATCAAGGAAACGGCCAACCACAAATTTCTTTGCCCCGGCATCCTCAGTCCTGTACTTTTTGTCCAGAGATTCCCATAATTCTTTTGCTGAGCTCTTGGAACAAAACACACTATAGAGTGAGTCTGCCAAGCTGTTGAACAAATAGTTTCGGAAAAGATAGTCTGTCTGCTTCCATGTGTCAAGCGCCATGACTTTCTGCCTATCAGGCTCATTCTCTGCCACGGCTGGAGGATCCTCACTCAGAACCTTGGCAAGGTTTAGCGTGGTCAAGTAAAACAGCATCTTTTGCTGCCATCTCTTAAAGTTTTCCCCAGCAAATCTTTCTGGGCGCTCATGGTGACTAAGCGGTCCTCCCAAAACAGCCGGAGTAACACCAGGGTTGACCACAAAGGTCACAGCAGTAGGGGTTGGCAATCAAGTTGCCCCGGGGTTCAAATCCCCACCAACATTAGCAGTAGCAGCAGCATCAATGATAGTTTCCATTTCTGAAAATTACACGAATATCATACGTGTTTCCAGAAATTAAACTTAACCCTTAGAAAATCCCTTAGAAGAAAAATTAATTCAAAAATTAGTCTCACCACAAAACCTAGAATCGAACATGGTCAAGAAAGTTCCCAGGAAGACTGGAAGGGTCACATCAGTCCCACTTAAAACCCAGTTAACCTTTTGACAAAACTTTTAAAATCATGTTGACTCCTAGTCCATGATAAATAAATTAAGAATTAAATTTTCTTATGGATGAACTAGGTTAAAGAAAACTAGGGTCCAAAACTTTTACAAGCAATGTAAAGCCATTGCTACAACAATATAAGCAAATAAAACTTGCTACTACAAATTGATAAACAAATCAATTACATCTCAAGCAAACATGCTTCAAACATTTTGATAAAATAGGCAATCCATAAGGATTCTATTTAGTCCAAAAGCTTTTCCCCGCTTAGGTATTCCTATTCAACACAAATGTTAGTAGTCCAAACATTTTTGTTATTACATCCCAAATTCTATTCATTTGGTTTTATATTTGTTTTTCGCATTGGTGTCCCTACAGAGAAAGTTAGTAGCAAACCACAACAAAAATACAAACAAATAATCTAAAAAATTTAATTATAATAAATAATTGAAACCATCTAGCCAACTATTAATTATATAAGTAACCAATTAATATAAGGTACCAAAACAAAATCCAATTTGTAACTTCAAAATTAAATTACAACTTTAAAATAAAGTTCAATACTCATGAGTCATGAATGAAATTAATTCATAATAAACATTTAAACTAATAGCTCCAAATAGATAAGTCAAATTCAAAGTTAATGCACCCAATTAAATAATTCAGATTAATGCACGTAATTAAATAACTCAGATTAATGCACCCAATTAGATAATTTAGATTAATCATATACACAATTCATAAAACTCTATAACTCCAAATACATTAAATTATGTAATCTAGTCTAGAGAATAATAAGCATGTAACAAATTAAAACCTAAAATAGAATTAGCATGTCAAAATTGCAACATCCATAAATTATATTTATAACTTTAAAATTCATGCAAATCATGGTAGGGAAATGATGAACCATACGCATAAAATAAGATCATACTAATACAATTAAGTATGCAAATTATAATAGAGCATTCTAATTAAACTAAGCAATTAGAGAGTAACATTGCATGATTTACAATCATTGAAATAGTGAGTAATTCTGCAATAGTTCCTAGTAACATTATGCAAAGCTAACCTAATTGTCTATATAAATCTATTCGATCAATTTCATAGAAAAGATATATAAAATCTGTTTTAAGCTTGTTGTTCAAAATTGTGAAATTAAATAAATAGATTTATGAAGAAAACAAATTATATACCAAGAACATATGCTGATAATTACAACTAAATTTCAACAGAAATACACAAAAAAACAATAAAGGGTAAAGAGACAAAACCGAAGCCTGCACGGAAGCAGTTTCCTTAAAACAGATTTCGCCGCCTCACGGGTCGAGTGCTTGAGGAAACTCGGCGTCTGTCTCCCAGGATACGATGGTCAAAACCAGCTACGGCAGAAGCACTATCTGTCTAGCTTAGCGAACAAAACAATGGCAGCACTCTCTCACAATAGGAACTATCTAGCAAACTGACTTGTAAAATGGAAGCAAAAATTTCTATATTGAAACTTGACAGGAGGGTCTCAATTTATACATGTATAGGGGAGAGAGGAAGAGCCTCCAGCCTTTAAGGCTAGTCATTAAAACATCAAGCATCCATAGCCCCTTTCCACAAAAAGAAAAGTATGGATGCCCAAAGGATTTACACCCTTTAGTCAAGAAAAAAGATTTAAATACTCTTTAAAATCCTATTCATGAATCGAACATCATGAAGCAATTTCTTGGCAATTTCTTGGCAATTTCTTATTCAAAACCCAATGGTTTTTGGCTCACTTGGACCCAACACAAAAAATGGTTAGGACCCACTTTAATATTTAATTAAAGTCACCACACTTTAATATTAAATTAAAGTCCCCAAAAATTATTTTTTCCAACAAAAATTACGTTATGTGCATAACTTAAGGACCTTGACCATAGTCAATGAAATTTAATGTCTGTTCTTTTGGGATTGGATGAATTACAAATTGTATAGCAATAATATCGGGATTATATTTTTGTTAATAGAATTGGAGGATCGAGAAATTGTGTTTGTTATTGGTAATGCATTGGCTATTAAATTTAATTTGAAGAATCTATCATGTCAATAGCGAAATATTTTGATCTGTTTGAAAAATAAGGAGAATCAAGAACATTCCTTAAGAGACATCTCCTACTATTGGAAGTATATGAACTATAGATTGATGAGTTAAGTGTATAAGTTATGTGATTGATGTCAATAGAAATGATAAGGAATTGCCAATTTGGGTTATTAACCATTAAGTGATTGGGAATAAGTCCAATTTATGTAGAGGAAGTCCAATGAAAAAGGAAGTGATGTAGGAAATGAATGAAATGAGACTAATTATATGATTGATTTTCTGTACAAGTATCTTAAGTTTGGAGGACCAAACTTCCTAAAGGGGGAAGGCTGTAACAACCCCATCGCGTATAACGATTAGTACTTGATTAATTTAGAGGATTTGAAATCTAAGTGCCGATTATTATAATTTAATCTGGGATTCACGAAAAGTATGGAGATTGATTCATTTATGGATCTATTAAGTGGTTATTTTGGAATTGGAAATTGAGGGTCCAAATGGTTTAAAGAAGTAAAATTAAGAAGTTGAGTTAATTTAATTTTAATTACGGACCCATTTGGGAGTTTAATTAAATATTTCATTCAATTGAGTAAAATTGAGATTCGATTAATTAGGTCCTAATTGGAGTTAATTAAGTTATGAAGGTTGAGGATTGTGATTATTACGGATTAAATTTAATTATGATGTGCCCAATTTGAATATGTAATTTATTGACGAAATTTTGAGTCTGATAAAAAATTGGAGGCCTAAATGATTTAGGAAATTGAAATTGATAAGGAAAATAAATCCAATTTAATATTTGGAGCCTTTTGGGAGTCTGATTAAAAATCTGTTTCGGATTGGTAGAATTAAACATAATTAATTGGGCCTTAGTGGAAGTCAAACTAAACTAATTAAATTATGTGGGACTTATGATTTGTATTAATTAATTTAATTATGTGTTAATCAATATTTATTTAGACTAAGTGTTGCTTAATTTAAAATTTATCCTAAGCATAAATTGCCTTAAGGAACAAACTAGAATTGTGGGTGTGGGTGCACTCAGAAATTTAGGTAGGTGTACTAAGCAATCTGGTGGTGATTTGTGTGTGTGTGTGTGTGTGTGCACGTGTAGTGTGGAGGCAGTACATGGTTTATACACAAATATATTAGTATATGAGCTCTTGTGTTGAAAAGAGATTGTGAACAAAAAGGGCATGGCTTCATTTCGTCCTGTACTAACCCGTATGAGAGGGAGAGAGAGCCAAGAGGGGGAATTAAGCATTTTCAGCTCAAGAAGAAGGAAAGATAAATGAAGAAAAGGTAGGAGGAATAAGGGAATTAGAAGGGAATCAACTAAACTATTTGAGATTTAAGTTTAAGGTATGGAAATCAAACTTGATTTTTGTAGAATCTCTACATTACACTTAAAATTAAGAGGAGTTTAAGATCAATTCCATGAAATTTGTGAGGACATGGGTTTGAACAAGGAAATAAAGCTAGGATCCATAGTTGTGGAAATAAACATGGAAATTGATTATTTTGGTTTGATGTTGAACATCTCACTTGAATTTGGGCCTTATTTCTACATGCATGTTGGAATTTTGATGTTTTAGACTTAAATTCATGTGTGAAAGACTTATAAGTTTAAATTTGGAATAGATATGAAGAAAAATAAGCTAGGCTCATGTTTATGGAAAATTAGACATTTATTTGGTTTTGATCTCTAACCCATGCATGTAATATAATGAAAGAGTTTTATTCAAAATTTAAATATGTTTTGGAACATCTATGATTATGAATTAAGTTTTGGGTGTGTTATGAAGGAAATTAATTTAATCTAAATTTGGCTAAATCAAGAATTAAATTATGATTTGATTTTGAATATAGAAAATTAGTTGGTTTTAATCTTAATTTCATACATGCAAATGTTTTCCTAAGAGTTATATAACTTCAATTTCATGTAAATTAAAAGGAATTAGTAAGAGAGTGATAAAATTGAATTAGATTCAAAATTATAAAAGTTAATTTGGATTGGGTTACATGCATGTGAGTGGTTATGGAAAATAAATTAGAAATCAATTATCTTTGGCTTGATTTTGTAGAACCATCCTATAATACTTGGAGATTTGAGATTTAATTCATGGAATTAGGATGAAATTGGGTGTCAAATATAAAATAAGTTACATGCATCATGAATTAAGAAAGTTATGAAATTAGTCTCATGGATTAAGTAAGAAATTAAGTAGACTCATGGTTATGGAAATTAGTTGGAAAATTTATAAGAATATAAAACTAGTAATTTTGACGTCAATTTCATACATGTGAATAATTTTCTAAGGAATTTATGACTTTAATTTCATGCTTGAAAGGAAAGTAGAAAGAGCTTGAAATCAATTTTATGTAACTAAAAAGAAAATAAGAGATTGGAGCCATGTTCAATTTTTGGAGATTAATTTAGAGGTTAATCATTTTGAGTTGGAATTTGGCTTCATATGGAGAAAATGAATTAAAACTAAATCTGGCATTGGGGCATGATTTTTAATAAATGATTTAACAATACATGATTTTAATAAATGGTTCTCCATGTTTGTATACTAAAGTGCATGTTTTGAAGCTTTGAATACCAAATTTGAACTTTAATTGCAATTTTAGAATTTCAGAATTTTCGTTGTCCGCTCGGCGAGGAAGTCTTTGCTCGGCGTGAAAATCGACCTCGGTAGTTTTTCAAATTTCTGATCGCTCGGCGACCAAAGTGGCGCTCGGCGAGACCCATTTTCAGCACATTTTGAAAGTTGCATTTAGTTCATATTTTATCCTCATCTCTTTCCAATGCATTCTAGACATGATTTATGACACAATAAAGATTAATATGCTACTAATCAACATAGATTAGTTAGTTAAAGAATGAATCATTGATCTAGTGGTAATTGTTTAAGAAACCAAGTAAATGATGAATCTATTTGGGAAAAAAGGACTTAGTAATGAAAGAATATATGAAATAAGAACCGGTTTATTTAATTGAGAAAGAATAAGCGTAGTAGAACTTGAACTATAAAGACTAGAGACTTGAAAGGACAAGTTTAATCAAGGGAGTAATGTTGTATTTCAATGTGTATATGCTATGTGCTTATGCGAGTCACGCGCCATTTTACTGATTTATCGATATGTTCATCTGTGTGATTTGCTACGCTGACCATCTGTGAGTAATGACTCTGTAAGTTATGTTCAACTTTAAGTATTTTAATGATATGAAATGATCTGTCTTTACGAAATGCTACTTTATGCGTTATGAATGAATGTCAATTTTAAAATATATTGTGGCACCCTTAGTTCACGTGGCCTCGGCGGGGTAATATCATGACCAATCGTGACCCTGGTAACAATCATGACCAATCTGCATGTGGCCCTTACCTGGGGGTAACAATACCATGGCTACTTGCGCGCAAGATATGGACCTTTACGGTCGTTGGTACCAACTCTGTCTGTGGTCTCTAGACCAATCTGATCTGATAGCTAATGGGTGTACCACGTATGATCTTATGCAAAATCTGAATATAAATATGACTATGTATCTGAATCTGTTTCTGATTTGAAATCTGAAAATGCATAATACTCAATTTCTGATAAGATTATGTTTCTGATATAAACTCTGATTTCTAACTCTGTGATGGACATCATTCATTAAAACTCTTTACTCTGTTATTATTCACTAGGCTTTAGCTCACTGTATTATTTATGTATATAGGTGATCAGGTGCGTGACCAAGCTTAGAGGCTTCTGCCTAGAATCTGTTTCTGTCAGCCAACCTATGTGCCTCCCGTGGAGGTTCCGGATATGACAAGCGGCTATTGCTATGTGACTTAAAGTTTAAGTTTTATTTTCGTGTATTTTGTGAATAGGGTTAAGTCCCTTTTGTCTAATCTGTGTATATATGACGACTTAAAGATAGTGTCTATATATGTATATAAAAAGTTTAAAATTTTTCTGTCTCATATAAGTCTGCACAGCTCAATGGACGTTTATATTCTTATTTGCTTCCGCTAGCCCCTAATATTATGTTAATCTGTCTCAGAAGCCTTCGGTAATCCCAGGATTACTAGCCGGTTACGATGCTAAACTCATAGGGGCGGGTTTGGGTCGTGACAGAGAGTCCATCCATGCTATTGCCTTGGAGGTAACATCTCACCTGCACCTGAAAATGATATTCCCATATAGGGTGAGCTAATAGCCCAGTAGAGATATGCTAAACATAATATGAACAATAACTAAAACGTGAGCATTCGATAAATGTTTGACTTACATATATCCATTCATAATCCATTTCAATTACATGACAACTGTATCCATATTTCATAAAAATTTCCATTTCTTAATTCGTAATCCTGGCTCAGAACCTAGCCATACCCTTTAAGTGAGATTACATCTCATATCAATAGTACTTCCATTTCAATTGAGATAAAGACTCAAATTAAACATTTCGTATTTCACAATAGATACACATATTTGTTGTATCAATCTCAAACTAAACACTTCCATACTTCATATATGATATACAGATTTGCTACATCAATACTTGAATACATACACTTATCTGCTGTATCAATGGAGTACATCCTATCTTCTCCCAAGCGACATCCGGTTTAAGAGTCCATCCCCTATCTTCCCTTAAACCGTGGAGTACATCCCCTATCTCCTCCCATACAACACAATGTACATAAACATCATCACATACATGTTCATTTAATACACAAATTCGATGCATTATTACAACTGTCATATTCGATGACATTTCAATTGATTAGTTTTAGTTTGCCTAAGCATCATGCATTGTCTACAACAATCACGACTATCCTCCACCGATAGCCCAAAACAGTTATTTCTAAACAGAAAATAAATGCTACAACAGATATATATAATCTCAACATTTTCAAAGTGAGTGATTAATAAATCCAACTTCACTATTACATCTCATATTGAGCCAATTTCATTATTTTCAACTCAATTTCATATTCTCATCATAAATGTCATTAATTACATAAATGACCCAATTATACCCAAACATAACATTTTTCTACCTTTTTCAATATTGACCCAAAGGTCCAAATATCAACAACTAACATCAATAACCTCCTTTTTAGACCCAAAACAATTATATATGAGCCAAAAGAATAAAACCCCTCTTTCCATTATTACATAACTCAAACCCTAACTTCCCAAATCAAACCATCTATACAAATAACTCAACATTTATGTTAAAACACATAAGAATGAGTAGGAATCCCTACCTCAAGTTTGACGAGGAAACATGCAAAACTCCAAAGCACTTCAATTTCGACCCCAACGAAATTGTAGCGACCATGCGTGGGGTCCACTTCAATTACCAAATCGTGGCCCATAACACAATCTCTAGCAGAGATATATAGGCCAAATACCACCTATGCAAACAAGGCCCACCACTACAATTATATATATATATATATATAATATACTTGGCAATCACCTGCCAAGAAAATAGAGTTTGAACCTTTACCTATTTTTGGCCTTCGAAAATTGGTAACTCTTGTGGTTTGAAATTTATCAAACAAATACAAGTCATCTCCAGTGTAGTATTTCACAACACCCTCAGGTGGGTGATGGTGAAGTTCAAACTTGATGAGTGAAGAAAACAAGTGGGTGATGGTGAAGTTCAGACTTGATGAGTGCGGGTTTTGAAAATGGGCATCTAAGTTGTTCTTTTGGCTCATCCACACCAAATCACAAGCATCCATAACGAACACTATCAATAGCTGGAGTTATTTTAGGCATACCGACTATTTTACTACATTCTCAAAAGCATCCGATTTAGCTTGAACTAAGAGCATCCTCCTTTGATTCCCTGTACTCTATGACCACTATGTTTTCCTCAACAACATGAGACTCATCATTCAAACTACTGTTGCTGCTACTGCTGGACCTCCCATCATCATGAGACATTCGTCCCCCATGTGATTCCTTCACAGACTCAACATACTCAATACTACCGTTCTTCTTTGTAGAATCGGCCTCAAGCTTCAACTCCCAATCAATTTGAGCATTGTTCTTAGCGGATGTACAAGATCTTGGCGATGGCTATGTACTTCTTGAAACAACGTTCTTTGGTATGGGCATTGGAGCCATCAAGAGCACCGGCCATGGCTGAACCAATACGGTTTCTTGAGCATGTTAAGCTCACCAAGAGCTGCCACGTTGATCTTCGACACCTTCTTCACTACCTCTTCTTTGATGATTGCCTCTCAAACACTGATTTTTCCGGTGAAATCCTCCTCCAACGAAGCTTTAGCCAACAAACCACCCAAATGGGAATCCAACCTCTTCAGGATTGAGTTCTGGAATTTCAAGTTTCCATCTTTGACCATGTCTTTCTCTGTAACACCAACTGCTAGTATATCTCCTTTCCATTCCACCAAATCAATCGATTTCGCAGAGAAAGAGATCCAGAAACATAAGTCAATTATCTATGGATTTTAGCCCAAGAGAATGAACAAGATAGAGAGAGAAGAAACTCCAGAAGAATCACAGTTTGATGTGTGTCAAGGAGCAGAAGGCATACGACTATGGCCATCTCTCTCTCTCTCTCTCTCTCTCTACCATAATGCACAACACTTGAGCACCCACCCCACACCTTTTTTTTTTCTTTTTCTGCTATGCGTGTAAATCCCTCCACACAGATGCCCTCTATGTTCATCATGCATACCACCCACTTGGATCTTTCCACTGAAATAAACACCCAGATAATAAGATATTTTATATTTTATTTCCACCAAATTTTGTCCCCCTTCTTCTCTCTCTCTAAAAAAAATATTCCATTGGCCCCACACATTTGATCAATATCTCTCTAATTATATATATATATATATATTTTTTAAAATTCAGGTCATCATAACCTACCCTTCTTAAAGAAATTTCGTCCTCGAAATTTAAATAAGTAATGTAATGCATCCTACTGCCACCCACAAACTCCCTCAGGTACTTACCAATGCATCAACAAAATTCTTCGACTACTACATGAGTCTCAATGAGTCACACCGGTAACGAACCAAACCAGTACTTTTGCACGACAATTGATTATAAAATCTGTACTAGTATAAACCATTAAATGATTTTTTTATTCACATTGATAACCCAAAGCAGCAAAATAGGATCTCATTTCCCCAAGCGTAGCCAAAAATTTTGGCAAAATGACTCTCGAGAATATCCGACACCATACCTTATTAGTGATAATCCAAAGCAACAAAATATCTCAATCGCCTAATGCACAATGCACCCAAGGCGAAATAACTACTACTACTCGAGACCTTAACAAAAGCGAAATAGTAACTCTTCAAAAGCACTAACCACCAACTCAATTAGTGATAGTCAATAGTCACATAACAGACAATACCTTACCAACACTGTTCTACATCACACTAATATTATGATAACCCACGAGGTCAAACACAAATTATGCATATGTCGTTACCACGACGGAATATTCCATTAGCTGACATCATTGCGCGTAAGCAAAACACATAAAAAGAAAAATAAGATATGAATACAGAGATATGGGGTTTCGAACCCCTGACTTCAAGCTCAGGCCACAGCCCAAACCACTAAACTAAACCACTGAGCCAAGCTACTCTTGTGATCAGATATTCAAAAAAAAAATATATATATATATATATAGCATAGGTATGAGACACATATACATAAAATCAAAACAAAACAAAATAGAAGAATTACTTGTTGCGGGGTTTGAACCCTTAACCTCAGGCTCAACCTCTCCATCCTTAGACGCCGAACCAGACCACTCAACCAAGTCACTCTTGTGACACGATTAGTCGAATAAATGTATATAATACATAAATATACAATATATATATACATATATGTATACAACTTTCCCGCTTCTCTCTCTTCCTTCGAAAACTGCGTCTGACACGCGGTTTGCTTTTGCGTCAGTTGGCCGACAAAAGTAGACTTCATCTGTAACGCCCTCAAAATAAAGATATTAAACCAACAATATTGACATGCTATGATATATAAAAGATCCACGTCCTTCCATTCATCAGAGTTCTATTACATGTTAACAACAAAAGCAAATGCCCTCACAGACTTCTGACTTTCAAGTTAACACTTGGTTACAAGAAAGTAGAGTGCTAACTCATTTACACATTAAGCCCTAGGCTTGTATTCACTTGTAACCCCACAAAAGGAAAGACAACCAAACAGTCCGACCGCCACTAGCCTCCCAAGCTAAGTCCTTGGAGGTGGCATGCTACCAGTACCTGAAAATGATGTTCCCATATAGGGTGAGCCACAGCCCAGTAGTAATATACTAAACCAGTTATAAATAATGACTAAAAGATTAACAATTGATAGATGGTCAACTCTTTTACATTCTTTCATCACTTCAACAAATATAAACAAAAGCGATTACATTCATACTTTCCATGACAAGCATATACGCTCTGCCAATACATTTCTAGATAAGCATACATGCTCTATCTACGGAGTTCATCCCCTATCTCCTCCCAGTAACATCCGGTTTAGAGGTCCATCCCCTATCTTCCCCTAAACCGCGGAGTACATCCCCTATCTCCTCCAACACAACACAATGCATATATATAACAATTATACACATCACATATCAATACATAAAATCAATGTATTCTTTCCATCGTCATAACCCATGACCCAATTCTATCTCAATTTCTCATTTTCCACAATTAATTATTCAAATTAATTAATCAATGTAATTAGGACATTTCCATAATTAACATTACAACCCTTAGGTTCCAATTTCACTAATGTTTCAACATTAACTCCATGTTTCTATACCAAACATGCTTCTAGGTTTATTATAGACAAAACCCCAAACTTTTATAAAATTACACAATGGCCCAAAGTTTCCCAAAATTTCACAACAACTACCAACATATCAAAATGCTAAAATTCAAAGACAAAATCCATAAAGAGGAGTAGGATATCCCTACCTCAAAGTTTGAGCTCAAAAGGAGATGAAGACCCAACACCCAACTTGCTCCAAAACCGAATATTTTTAGATTATATCGAAGCCCTCGTCAACCTCTACCTTTTTAACAAAGCAAGATGGGAAGGAAAAGATCCTAGATAGATCAAACCTTAGAGAATATAAAGTTAGAGAAAGCTCTTAGATCTGGAGGATTGGATCAAAAGTTTATAAAAAATCTGATTTGAAACTCGCTGCTGTCGAACTGATATAAATAGGCTCGCTCGAGCGAAGACTTGGTCGCTCGAGCTACCAGACACAGAAAACCGTAGCTCGAGCCAAGAAAGTCTCGCTCGAGCCAACATCCTAAGCTTCGCTCGAAGCGAAGAAAAGCTCGCTCGAGCAGGAGCTCGACCGCCAATGCGCAACTAGGCGCTCGGCGGCGAACCGCTCGGTTGGCGAACCGAACCAGATCGCTCGAGCGAAGAACAGCTCACTCGAGCCAGGAATCATGGTGTTGAGTCCGGCCGAGCGATCGCTTCGCTCAGCGAAGCCGCTCGCTCGACCCACCAGACACAAAACTCAACTCTCGCTCGAGCGACCAACTCCTCGCTCGAGCGAAGGACAAAAATTCTGGGCAGCAACCCTTGGCTCCCAAACACAACCAACCTGAAACAAATCTGTCCAACACATCCTATAACTCAAATACAATGTAGAAAAGGATGTAAACAAGACAATGCTCAACTATTGACATCCACGGACACATGTCCGGATCACTGTACAATAAGGGTTAAACTTAATCGCTATAACCTCCCCTTAAAGAATTTAGTCCCCGAAATTAAAACAAGTTTTTGAAAAGCAAGTTTTTCTCTATTTTAAACAATGTCATAACACAACATTTAACAATTCGACCCATTACCGGTCATCCATCTCCTATTAAGAGGCATTTCTCAACATGTACATTTCAATATGCAATTTCTTTCCATTTCAACCATTTCCCACATATATGGTTTACAATTTATATCATAAGCAATAATCATGATACAATTTTATTTCTATAATATAGCCAACATATGCAATATTATAATCAACTCCCATAACAAGGCAAGTTCTACAACATTTACATTAGCCAAAACATACACCATGTTATACAACTTAAGACATTTCAAATGATCTTAAAGTTCATTACAATTACAAAATTGCAACACTTGATTACACATCAACAAATAAGTCAGGATATTTCTCACGGACTCCCAACTCACGTTCCCAAGTGGCTTCCTCACTCAGTGATGCTTCCACAAAACCTTCACCAAAGAATGGTCTTGCCCGCGAGACTTGGTCCGCCTATCCAAGACCCGAACCGGTCTCTCCTCAGAGGCATCCTCATCTACCTCTAAATCGGTCCAATCCAACACGTGTGATGGATCAGGCTCATCTAAAGCATACTCACATGAAACACGTCATGAACTCAGGACAAGCTGTGGCGGCAAAGCTAAGCGGTAAGCAACCTCGCCAATCCTCTCAAGGATCTCAAAAGGACCAATAAACCGAGGGGATAACTTCACTCTTCCCAAATCTCAACAAACCCGTCTAGGTGATATCTTGAAGACATGATCACCCACCTCAAACTCAACGGTCTCCTCCTCTGGTCGACATAGGATTTCGGCGACTCTGAGGTAACAAGCCTTCTACGGATAAGCTCAACTTTCTCGTCGTCTCCCTAACCAACTCGGGACCCAACAAAGGTGTGTCACCCACCTCGGCCCAACAAGCTGGAGACCTACAAGGTTGGCCATACAAGGCCTCAAGCGGTGCCATACCGATACTAGATTGAAAAGCTGTTATTGTAGGCAAACTCCACCGGTATGTGCCTCTCCATGTCTCCTTGAAATCAAGGACACAACCGAAGCATATCCTCAAGGATCTGAATAGTGCCTTCGGTGCCCATCGATCCCCGAGGATGATAAAAGGTATACTAAAGGTCAACTTAGTACCTAAAGCACTTTGCAAACTCTGCCACAACCTAAGCGATAAAGCGAGGATCTCTATCTGAGACAATCGTCACTTTGGGACCCGTGCAATCTCACTATGTCCCGGATATACAAGTCGGCAAGATGATCTCCGAATCTCTCACGCGCATAGGAATGAAGTCGCCGACTTAGTCAACAGGTCTACAACCACCCAAATAGCATCACTACCCGGCCGAGTCCTCGGAAGACCTACAACGAAGTCCATAGTGACATGCTCCACTTCCACTCGGCAATAGGCAAGGGTTGTAACAAAACCCGGCCTCTGATCTTTCGACCTTCACTTGGCGACAAGTAAGGCACTTGAACCTGCGCCACATCTCTCTTCATACCCGCCACCAGCGGCGACCCAAATCGATACATCTTAGTACCTCCGGATGCACCAAAGCGCGAATGATGGAACTCTCGAAGTACCTCCTCTCGGCGGGACTCGGCACAAGCAGACGGTCTCGGTATCTCAAACTCGGTCGGGATCGTAGTCAAACCCTTCTCAACTTTCCATTTGGAGATCTTCTCTCGAGGATTCTACCTCAAGGTCACCTCTCTGTGCCTCTAACACTTTCGAGTCACAAGTGTAGGTGCGCAACAACAGAAAACAAGGCATGACCTCAGCGGATTCGCCGAAGCAAGTCAAACTCGCCAAGTGCCCCCAACATCTCCACTCGGGATGGCTACAAGCTACATCACTAATGGATTTCCTACTAGAGCATCGGCCACAACATTGGCCTTCCAGGTGATAATGCAACTCGTCGTAATCTTCTATAAACTCCATCCACCTCCTCTGCCTCAGAATTCAAGTCCTACGAAAGCAGATATTTGGAGACTCTTATGATCGAGAACACCTCGAATCTCTCACCATAAAGGTAGTGCCTCCAGTTTTCAAGGCAAAAATCACCGCTAACTCTAGGTCGTGTGTAGGGTAGTTCTTCTCATGTATTTTTAAGCGGCGTGAGCCATAAGCTACTACTTTCCCTCCTGCATCAACACACAACCCAAACCCTCTCGTGAGGCATCACAATAGGCTGCGTAACCCAACCCTCTCTCGGAATAATCAAAATGGGCGGTGGTCAATCTAACTTTGGTTCTTGGAATGACTTTTCAAGTGTCACTCCATACAAATTTGACTCCTTCGAGTCAACCTAGTCAGCAGTGAAGCTAACTGGAGAAATCTTTCACAAATCGGCAGTAATACCCGCTAATCGGACTGCGGATCTCAAACACACTCTTAAGGCTGTGCCCAATCTTGCCCCTCGGTCTTGGATGTATCAGCAGACACCCTTCCCGGAAACCACGTGGCCTAAGAACTTGACTTCTCTTAGCGAACTTCGCACTTCCCAAACTTGGCATCTGATCTATGGGCTCTAAGCAATTCAAGCACCACTCTCAAGTGTTCCTCGTGCTCTTGCTCGAGGGTGAATAGATAAGAATATCATCCACAAAAACGACCACAAAAGCGATCCAGAATTCGGAAAATCCGGTTCATCAAGTCCATAAAAAGCCGGTGCGTTAGTAAGCCCAAATGGCATCACGAAACTCATAATGGCCATACAGCGTCACGGAATCCGTCTTGAATATCCTCCTCTCGACCCTCAATGGTGGTAACCCGATCTCAAGTCTATCTTAGAGAAACAACGGGAACCCTTCAACTGGTCAAACAAGTCATCTATCACGGGGCATAGGGTACTTATTCTTAAGCGTAGCCGATTCAACTTCGTGTCGATACACAACCTCAAGGCAGTCTTTCTTTTTTAGCAAAGAGGGCGGTGCTCCCCAGCGATACACTAGGCGAATGAAGCCCTTATCTAGCAATTCTTGGAGTTGAACTTTCAACTCAATCAACTCTCTTGGGGCAAAAGCGATAAGGTGCCATAGAAATCGGCGCCGTCTTGCACTAAATCAATAGAGAATTACATTTCTCGGTGAGGTGGCAAATCAAGATCCTCGGGAAAGACGTCCGAGTATTCACAAACTACCCTGGCAACTCAATCGGGTCTCATCACACTCACCATTCTCAAAACTAGCAAGTAGACCACCAAGTTCACTCCGCCCTCATGGATCATACCCGATGGCAAACCACTACCAACCTGTCCCCCATAAAATGAAAGCGTTCTCCGTTAATAGTCTGACAAAGTGACCCTCGGCGGTAGCAATCAATAAATGCCGTATGGCGATAACGATCCATACCCAAAATAACATCGAAGCCCTTCATGGGTATAACCACAAAAGAAAAAGGATTCTATGATCATCGACCTCTATATCACAACCCCTAACTCCTTGTTTCAAAATCATTTACGCCCAAGAGGTGACACTACACAAATAGGAGATGCTAATTGTACTAACTCCAACTCCAAAATAGATCACGAATCGTGAGATACAAAAGAATGAGGCGCACCGTATCAATCAACACACTAACAACAGAATTGCAAAAAAAAAAGTACCTCTCACTCTTGATGGAGTGGTACTAGGTCTGTGCTGTGATAACGACATACCGCGCCTGTAGGCCACAGTCTGCTTTCGCCTCTCGGAGCATAGAATTGCATCTTGTTGGGGCAGCAAGCCCGGATTGGCCCTCGAGGCTGCCTGCAGTGGTATTTGAAATCCCTCGTCTGTCTAGAACCAGGCCTCTGATGGCACTCAACGTGGGCAATACCTCTTCATGTGCAGGCTGTCCACCGGTAACACGATATGGGGCCCCTGCCCGAACTCGACTCGTAGTGCAGGTGAAGCGGCTCTCGACCCCGCCCATACGTGGGCAAGCGAAGCCTTGTGACGGTAGCCACACTTGTAGCAGGTGAACTCTCTGTTGCCCCTCCGGACTGCACCTTTTCAGTCTTGGGAAAGTCGACTGGCAAAACCACAGGGCGGTGAGGATTATAACCCTCTGCCTCCTACCATCACCACCATCCTCTTGGCCCCTCTTGGAGCCCCCATGTTTCTCTTCTTCTCCCTCTGCATCATCGGCTCCATATGAGGCTGCGGCATCCTAAATGCCTATACTCTCGAATGTAAGGTCCACCAACTTTCAGCGAGGTCCCACCTCAACTTCGCTCAAACTCATAGCCTTGGCTCCTCTGTCGCCACAAGTTCGAGTGCAAACACAGGACAAGCTAATAAATGTAGCCTCAAACTCGGCCCTGAGACAAACCCTCCTGCTTAAGCTTGGTAAGCCCGATCCCTTAGTCTCTCTCTAGCTGCGGATAAAACCTCTCTGGAAAGCATTCAGCAACGCCTCCCAAGTACCACCCACCACACGAACTTTCTCATACTTCCACCATTGACCCGCATCTCCCGGTGGAAGGATGCCAAGGTCACTTTCAATGCTCGAATCCTCAATGCCTAGCATTTGAGCGTTTTACTCATCTGTTCTAGCCACTAAATGCGCCTTCAATGGCTCCTTAGGATCCCCAACAAACTCCTCCGGATTAGGCAGGAAGAACTCCCTCTTCAAGAAAGAAGGTCCCTCGATTTGCTGATTTCTGCTCACGAGAATACCTAAGGCCCTGCTATCTCTCGGGCCAAGGCACCCATAACTTTGACCCACTGGCTCGGCCACATTGGCTTTGACCAACCCCTTCTGTTCTTAGGAATCTCATCCGGTAAAGGCATATCTGCCTCCTAGGCCTACCACGCCTTCCACCTCTTCCTCGTCACGACATCCTAATAAAGGTAACCGCAGAGCGTTAGCACATTTATAAGCGTGCCATAACTAAACACTCGCGTCCTAAAACATGGACCATAATTCATTCACGTAAGCACATAAACACATAAGCACTTACGAATTTCATTTCTTGATAATGATAGTCTGGCGTTACGAGAGTTCTGTGAGAAAGCGGCATTGATCAAGTGCCTTTCCAACAAGACTCCCGAAACCCAGGATCAATCAACATCCTAGAAACTAAATCCCATACCCAAATAATCACATAAGCACGTTATCAATTAAACACATAGCATATGACACTACACTAAGTCTCTATCAAGCGAGACAAACCCATTGTGATCCTAATCACTTCCCACGTACCCAAAGTATTCGAACCTGGCTCTGATACCAAGTTGTAACGCCCTCAAAATAAAGATATTAAACCAACAATATTGACATGCTATGATATATAAAAGATCCACGTCCTTCCATTCATCAGAGTTCTATTACATGTTAACAACAAAAGCAAATGCCCTACAGACTTCTGACTTTCAAGTTAACACTTGGTTACAAGAAAGTAGAGTGCTAACTCATTTTACACATTAAGCCCTAGGCTTGAATTTACATGTAACCTTTGCAAAAGGAAAGACAACCAAAAGTCCGTCCGCCACTAGCCTCCCAAGCTAAGTCCTTGAGGTGGCATGCTACGATACACGAAAATGATGTTCCCATATAGGGTGAGCCACGACCAGAGTAATATACTAAACCGGTTATAAATAATGACTAAAAGATTAACAATTGATAGATGGTCAACTCTTTTACATTCTTTCATCACTTCAACAAATATAAACAAAACATGATTACATTCATACTTTCCATGACAAGCATATCGCTCGCCAATACATTTCTAGATAAGCATACATGCTCTATCTCACGGAGTTCATCCTATCTCCTCCCGTAACATCCGATTTAGAGGTCCATCCCTATCTTCCCTAAACCATGAGTACATCCCTATCTCCTCCAACACAACACAATGCATATATATAACAATTATACACATCACATATCAATACATAAAATCAATGTATTCTTTCCATCGTCATAACCCATGACCCAATTCTATCTCAATTCCTCATTTTCCACAATTAATTATTCAAATTAATTAATCAATGTAATTAGGACATTTCCATAATTAACATTACAACCCTTAGGTTCCAATTTCACTAATGTTTCAACATTAACTCCATGTTTCTATACCAAACATGCTTCTAGGTTTATTATAGACAAAACCCCAAACTTTTATAAAATTACACAATGGCCCAAAGTTTCCCAAAATTTCACAACAACTACCAACATATCAAAATACTAAAATTTAAAGACAAAATCCATAGAGAGGAGTAGGGTATCCCTACCTCAAAATTTGAGCTCCAAAGGTGATGAAGACCCAACACCCAACTTGCTCCAAAAGCGAATATTTTCGGATTATATCGAAGCCCTCGTCAACCTCTACCTTTTAACAAAGCAAGATGGGAAGGAAAAGATCCTAGATAGATCAAACCTTAGAGAGAATATAAAGTTAGAGAAAGCTCTCGAGATCTGGAGATTGGATCAAAAGTTTATAAAAATCGATTTGAAACTTCGGCATTGCTGTCGGCGATATAAATAGGCTCGCTCGGCGAAGACTTGGTCGCTACCGGAACCTGAAAACCGTAGCTCGAGCCAAGAAAGTCTCGCTCGAGCCAACATCCTAAAGCTTCGCTCGGCGAAGAAAAAGCTCACTCGGGCAGGCTCGACCGCCAGTCTGCAACTAGGCGCTCGGCGGCGAACGCCGCTTCATGGCGAAGACGAACCAGATCGCTCGGCGAAGAAACGGCTTCGCTTCGAGCCGGAATCATGGTGTTGAGTCCGGCCCGAGCCTTGATCGCTCGCTCGAGCGAAGTCGCTCTGGCTCGACCCACCAGACACAAAACTCAACTCTCGCTCGAGCGACCAACTCCTCGCTCGAGCGAAGGACAAAAATTCTGGGCAGCAACCCTTGGCTCCCAAACACAACCAACCTGAAACAAATCTGTCCAACACATCCTATAACTCAAATACAATGTAGAAAAGGATGTAAACAAGACAATGCTCAACTATTGACATCCACGGACACATGTCCGGATCACTGTACAATAAGGGTTAAACCCGGAATCGCTATATCATCGATTACTACTCGCCTCGACTCTCTTTCCATCTTGTCTTCTTCTCTTCTGTATTATTTTGAATCGGAATTTTCTCTCTTCTACTTATTCCCTCATTTCCCTTTCTTCTTCATCACTCTCTTCCATCTCCCTCTTCATCACTCTCTTCTGTTTCCTCTTCCTCATCGAGAGAAAAGAGAGACTGAACGGAGGAGAAAAATTGTCTCAAAACTCAGTCTGTTCTCTGTTATTTTTCTGACTCTCCTTTCTTGCTCTTTACATCTCTCACCACACATGGCCTCATCTCGCCCCCTCACTCTCTTTCCGGACCTCAATGATCCAAGCTCCTCTAGACCAAGTGTCCATGCTCCTACCCTTCCTAACCTTCTTGGACCGAGTGCCCCTGTTCCCATTCTTCCTAACCTTCCTAGACCGAGTGCCCCTGTTCCCATTCTTCCTAACCTTCCTAGACCGAGTGCCCCTGTTCCCATTCTTCCTAACTTTCCTATGATATCAGTTGAGCAAATCATGGCTGCTCAATCTGATATTGAGGCCAACCACTTCACACTAAGCTCTTGCATGGAAACCGTGACTGCGGTTACCAAATTATCTCACCGGTTACAGAATAGAACCATTGAAGTACAACAGTTAAACTCCCAACTTTCTCTACTCCAACGTATGTACAAAGATGCGCGAGCAGAAATTTGCACCCTAAAGGCAGAGAACAAAGAGTTGAAGCGAAAGACCACCGTCATGACCCAACTCGGAGCACCTTCGCACTTCACCTTTGACAACCCGGCCAGTCAACTCCCCGGCGTCCTACACGTTTTGGCGAGCCTTCAAAGGTCTCCCAAAGCGACAAAAAAAGGAAGGGCTCGGCAGGAGAGTCGAGTAAGTGAAGTTGGCATGTGGCTGTTATCAAAAACAAGATCCCTCTTTTTTTCTTTTTGTTGTTGTTGTTGTTGTTGCTACTACTGTTGTTGCCTCTGTAATCGGGGATGTCATCCCCTGACTTCAATAAAATTAGCTTTTTGCTCTTTTTTTTTTATTTTTTATTTTTTTTTTTACACAACTATGGCATAACTAGCATAATACTTTGAGCTCGAAAACAATTTCGTTCGACTAAATTTGAGAATGATTAAATCTTGAACTCTAAACTGAATATTGATTCCATACAGACCAGAATCAAAATCATGGCTTAACAAAAGAAAAATGAAACAAAACAATCCAAACATACGTATAGCAAAACGAAGGATCAATATAAGAGATCCACCACTCTTACTCCACAGATACTAACCAATCTCCATTTCCATTACATGAATCACACCATCACAACACACACCAAATTTAACGCAAAACACTCTCATATACCTTCCATCTTCACAATTTCAACTTATACCTAATAGTAACTGTAAAAGTTAACATCGATCACTCTCGATGGGATTCCCATAGAAATACTCAAATTACCACCATACTAATTACCCTAGAGCACTTACTTTAGAATTATAATATCCTCACAAAGAAATCTTAAAATTTTCTCTAAGAGCATTGGTTGCTAACACAACTCCACAACATCCATCATATCATGTCCTTCAACACTCATTTATTGCACTTGAGAACATCAACAACTAACTTTGAAGCAATGGACTCCACCAATCTCAAAGGCACACAAAGCTCGCCTACATGTTCTAAAATATCGACTCACGAGTCAATGTTGTTACTACTAATAATCCCATCAAATGGCATAACTCAAATCAAATTTAATCTCATTCCAATCTATCTGAAAATTATTTATCTCATTTGCCCTTAAGTTCTTGCCAAAATTATAAATAAAACAAACTCTCTAAGAAACACATTTCTTACTTCACGCTATAATTTCTATCATGCTAAGACCCGTTTATTCCCAAACGCATACAAAATAATTGGCCTTGTGTAGACGTCCCCGAACGCATCCCGGGGAAAGGGAGTGCGAATCCCCCCCCCCCCCGTTTTGGTTCGATATTGGGTCACTACAGTTCAAAGGACTCAAATGTCACGGTTCTCAATCTTGAACCAAAGAGTCCAAATCCGGCAAATCGTTTTGAAAACATATTTTTTTGAAAGAAGTGCCAAACATGGACTGCTTTGCCAGATACAGAGTCGCCACCTAAATGTTTTTTAAATGGGAAATTTAGGAAACCCTGACTCGGTACCAAAGGCCACGTGTCCGTCATCGCCAAAGTTGCCTCGGCTCGGGAACTTGGGTACGATTGGGGAAGGTTACTTCGTGAGCACCCCCGCTCGCCCGGTCAAAGACCGGCCTCTACTATCCATGATATCTGATTTTGAAAACATTGTGAGTTCTTATTCCGGTTATTAGCCTAGGAACTGGGTCGCCTGAACGGGAACAAAACACTTCATGTTTGTTTTTGAAAATGGTTTGATGGTGCTACCCATAGGTAGGCTAAGACGTGGATTTGCCACCCTCGGGTGGGCTTAGAAAAACATGATTTTGCCACTATCTAGTGGGCTTAAAACAAACATTTGATGAATTATTCCAATCCAAGTAACTCAACCTCCACCCACAGGCATTCAAGGCAGTTATATCACATAAGCATTTAGCCTCATGGTAAGCATGCTATTCATGGCAGTCACTCACACGCATGCAAGGATGCTAAAGCATAAAACTCACTAAGTACTCCAAGCCAAAACAGAAGCTCGTTAGAAATCCATGCATGATCCTAGATTCAAATTGCCTAATGCAACACATGCAAAGATGCAAATTATAGTAGGCAGCTATTCTAAACATGGCATATGGAATGCTACAACTAACACGTATTCAATTTGGAATTGAAATACAAATGGTTTGTATGATCTTGTAGAGCAGATGCGTGCAAAAGCAGATGAATGATGCAAACATCTTTGTCATATTGTATGCTAATTGAAATATGCCTATATCTAACCATAAAGCGGGTAAATAACGAGGAAGAAAAGGCGTGGGGTTGGAAGACATACATCACACTCACACTTATTACAATTATGCCCTCATATGGTCGAATAAATATCTGATCCGAATGAAAGAATATCTGATCAGAATAATATAGTCTGAATAATATACAAATAATGTACAAATTCCTAATTAATTAACAAATTAACTAAGGAAAACTGTAAACTAGCATGCAAGCCAGGGACTGCCTTGACTCCGCTCCGGATAATGAAATAATGCATGTTTGGGCTGCTTTGCGCGGAAATCCACTAGGATGCCCCAATTAGCCTCTGTTTGCAATGTTTCTCGAAATGCGTGCCAAACTCCGAAAAGTTGCTGATTCTTCATTTTGCTGCAACAGAGAGTAGGAAAGGGGCATAGCAATGTATTTCACAAATATATGCATGCCTCGATCCTCATGCCACCAATCACGCATCTTGATGCATGATGGTAGAAAGGAATTGCACAACTCAATATAGGATGAATGCATATGAATGCTATAACAAAACCTAACTCCATCACGGATAATCCAATTATCGGTGACTTGAAATTGAGACCCGTTCCGTAAGCTCGGTCTGAAAGCGTGCCTCGTTTCTGCGTGCGGCTAACTCCTATCGAACACGATGCAATATGTATGATATGCATGAAATCTGACTAATATGCAATCTAACATACACAATGTCGTGGAATGGCATACCGCTATCTGAGGTAATACACAACCGGGCATACACAATGCTATGGATGAAATGGCATACGCAATGCAATAATGGGCTTACACCAATATGAGAGAGCCTCAGCCACACTCACATAGGAGGCCATCAGATGAAAACAAGCTACCTCGAAGTGCGTGCCCTCGGACCCTCAGGCACCGAAATGCCACTCTAATGAGACATGGCAAAGTCATGGAATATGATATGCAAACATGCAAAAATCAGTGGCAAAATGAGGGGCAAAACAACCCCGAAATGAGGCGAAATAATACCCGATGCATGAAATGATCAGAAATCACGAAAATAAGTGCAGAAATGGCTTCTGACTATACAATACATGCATAATTGATACATGACATGAAAAGGCAGAAGCAAGGAAGTCCCAAAACTCACATTTTACAGTACAAAACATGGTCAAACAGAAATCACAAGTAGGGCTAAGATGGTATACAAAAATGGCTCCAAAGAGAGGCTATAAAGCAAGTGGTAGATGAAAAGCCCAAACAGAAAATACCCTTCTACAACACTGAAGAGGGACTAAAAATATGAACATTTACAGTAGATGACAAGCCTCAAATAAGTATGAAAACATGCTCAAAATGCAATGCAAGATTAAGGCCACAAGAGGGTATAACATGAAGTAGGCCAAATATACATCAAACAGCCAAAGACCCTTAATGAGATATGCCAAGAAGTTCTAAATATGGCAATTTTAAGTTCTGATCATGGCCAAAAACAGAAGCTAGATAAGCCTAAAAAAGCATGCAAAAATGGGGGCCAAAGAGGGGTATAATGGTAAGTATAGCATGGAGGCCCCCAAAAGTGTTGAGCCCTTCTACAATGTTGTAGAGGGGCTCAAAATAAGCCAACTCATAGTTTATATCATGCTCAAAAACAGATCAAACATAGGCTAGAAATACCATGCAAAATAATGGCATACAAGAGGGTATTGAAGCAAGTACCAAATGGGGGCTCAAGCAGGGTTGAGCCCTTAAAAGCTATGAATAATGGCTCAAAAAAATGACCCTTTCAGTTGGGGTCGGGCCCATAACGACAAACAAATAGGCTAGAAGAATGGTGCAAAAAAGTGCTACAAAAGAGGGAGATTGACACTTACCCTTGAAGACCACTTCTTTGCTACCTCTTGGACCAAGGAATGTTGCTTCCTAGCTGCTGGAAAGCTCCCCAAGCTGCTGGAAATGGAGTGGTGGTTGTGGTTCTTGGTAGTGATGGAGAAATGGTGCAAAACTTAGAGATTTTTTAGAGAAATGAGAGAGATATGTATCTATATGCTTAAGAGCAATTTTCCAACCCTTAAGGAGAGCTAGAAATGCTTTGTATGTATGCAAGGATGGAGGAGAAAAGGAGGAAAAAGCTGTGGGGAAATGGGATTAAGTTCCCTCTTCTACAAAAGTCCCCCAAAATCGGATATTTTGGGAGAAAAAAGCTATCTGTTGCAAGCACACATCCCAAGGAACATGGCATTTGGCTATTTTTATTCTTGGTGGTGACCAAGGTCAAAGGCTCAAGAAGATTTTCGGCCGGCCACGAGAAAGGTGTCCTCGGTCTCCTCATCACAACCACGTGGTTTAAAATTGGCAACTCTAAAGCAGAGAGAGAATAGGCCACTTTTAGGAGGGGTTCAAAAGGTTCAACAACAATTCTTGGCGGCCATAGACTTTTAGGGTCCTCCCATGTGTGTACAACACAAATATGTGGTTTGGGGTTGGAGAAAATGGCCCTAGGGTAGTCAACATTGGCTCGGAATTGAGAAAGCAGGCGTCGGAGGCGCGGAGGAATCTCAGCAGTTCTTTGAGACAATTGCGGGCCTCCACCCTTGATGACCTTCACGGTGATAAAAGCAGTACCTTCAAAAGCGAACGAAAATCGATGCAAAGCAGATGCTCGGGGGCCAAAACCACATGATTCGGGTCCGAAAATAGGGTATTAAGCAAGAAAGTGGCATTCGACCACAAGTGGGTCTCTCAGACCTCAGTGTCCCTCAAAAGGAGTAAATAAGATGTATGCCAAAATCGGAGGAATCGGAGATGGTTAGGCAGTCTGACACGAGGCCGACTGCGGCTCAGCGAGAACCAGGGCTCGAAATGGGCAAAATGGCCTCTGACCACGAAATGTAACCCTCTGACCCGAGAGATGGTCTCTGGGACCTCTCCCTTCAGAAAAAAGCAGAGCTGGTTGCATAGCAAGACAAAATGAGAAGAGGGTTGAAGTCGGGCGGGGCTCCTGGCCGTGACTCGAGACTTGAGCGAGCACAATATGCAACATCAGGCGCTCAATCGGTGGCGTCACGAATCTTAAGGTCGGTCAAAATGGGGTGTCTACAATTGTCCCTCTTTAGTGAACTTGGAAGTCACAAGTGAGGAGTGAATGTCAAAGCCTAGAGAGCGACCCATTTTGACAAAGTAGAAGACTTAGACAATCATACAAGATGAACAAAGATATGTGCTGTGGCGTGCCCACGAGCAAAGGGCAAAATACAAAGCGATATGCGGGCAGATGTAACTTAATGATCATGCAAGTGTAGCAAGTTGTAATGAAACAAGTATTCGCAAATAGATGCAACAGTTTTAAGCAAGAATGCAAAGCAACACCTACATTTCATGCAGTTGGGAATGCGGAGAATTATTCAATCCTCGTCGCGTCTCACACGGAGAAGATACGATACTGCGCGATTAAATGCAGTGCTTTGACCTCAAATGAACCGTACATACAATATCGTGCACGCAAACAAGAGAAATTCAACAAGAACAATATGCTAACAACATATATTCAATGTGATTCTGTGATCCGAAAGTTTGACACACGCAGGTGTCGGTAGTGAATGCATCTAGCGAGAAAGGCGTGCGTGACAATGCATGCTCGAGCCTGAGGTATGGTACACCAAGAAAACATGCATGACAATGCAAAATGCTCATGAGAATGCAAGTTATGTGCGACAATGCAAAATGAGCATAAATCGGGTGCCGTTTGTTGCGAAACAACGAGTAAGAAAGCAGCGCATTTGAAGGCGACTTCATTGCGACCTCTGGTTCACCTCCGGAGAGGTTACAACATGCTTAAAAAGGATACACTCGATTTTGATGAGTAATGGCGAGACACATGTCGAAATTGCATTGAAGTTCCGTGAACAATTTGGCGCCGAAGAGTGCACTTTTCTTGAACTTTTTTAGGTCCCGGGAACTCCAATCTTCCTCAAAATTTGCAGAGAGCTAGGTGAGCATGTAGGGGACATGGCTGGCCAGCTGGTTGCCCAAGGGGAGGCCACCGGCCAGTTTCCAAAAAGCAAATGGCTGGCCAGCCAGAAAAGGTGGCCGGCCGGCCACCTGCCCAAAACAGTGGGCAGTTTGGTCTTTTTGCCTCATTTTCTTTATATTCTCTCATCCATTCACTTCAAGCTCACACCCACAGCTGCGAAAACTTCTCCCCTTGCTTCCCAAACCATTTTTTTCTTCAGATCTGCACTTTATACACGTTTTTCAACCTCAGTACAAGTTGTTTCCATAAAAACATTCGATTTTAAGCACTTTGGATCGATTAAATTTTGATTTCGGGGCTTCTTTTCTCATTTTCACCACTTGAGGTAAGTTTGTCTCAATATTTGGGAGATTTTCTCAGGAGTTGACTTTTGTTGACTTTTTCATTTCCCGAGAGTTGACTTTTGTTGACTTTTTCTAATTTTGGCTCATTTTTGCTCCTTTTGCAGATTTTTCGAAATGGCGGATAATTTCCCTCATGGTGGAGGTCCTCCAGTGCGGGGATGATTCGATATCATGGCGCCTTAGGGTCCGCCTTTATTCTGAGAGATCGCCCGTCGGTACACATTCTTCCGGGCCATTTTTCGTCATTTCTTGACTTCAGCGATCGGGCACTGGAGATCTACTTCTGCGAGCCGGAGCATCACCTTTCTTCTGAGGCACGAGGTATTTACTTCATTTTCTGTATTTTTCGTGCATTTCATACCTTTGCCATGCTTGAACACACAGTTTAGCTTATAACATAGTACTTTGCTTGCATTCTGAACATGTGGTTTAAACACTTGAATTTCTGAACACTAGGCTCATAGATTGATTGTGAACGCATGGTACACATTAGTTAAGAATTGAACACACGGCTTAAACACTGATTTGTCGAACACACAGCCCGAATTTGAAGGTGAACACCACACTGCTTGACTAAAGTAGAACACAGTCCCAAACTCTGATTTTCTGAACACACAGTTCTAGTTAATGGTGAACACACAGCCCACACTGATTGAGAGTAGAACACGCAGTCCCAAACTCTGATTTTCTGAACACACAGTCCAAGTTGGTGGTGAACACACAGCGCACACTGATTAAGAGTAGAACACGCAGTCCCAAACTCTGATTTTCTGAACACGCAGTTCTAGTTAATGGTGAACACAGCCCTGCGATTGAGAGTAGAACCACGCGGTCCCAAACTCGATTTTGAACACCACGGTCAAGTTGATGGTGAACACACGGCGCCGATTTTGAACACAGTCCAAGTTGATGGTGAACACACAGACCACACTGATTGAGAGTAGAATACACAGCCCTAACTCTGATTTTCTGAACACACAGCCCAGACACTTGAGACGAACACGCAGCCCATATTTTGATTTTCTGAACACGGTCCAGAACAGCGATTTTACGCATACGGCCAGATTAGCGAACCATGCCATTGATTAAGATTTGAACCATTGCCCAAAACTTTGATTTTACGAACACGCGGCCAGACATTTGAGATGAACACGCAGCCCATATTTTGATTTTACGAACACCACGGTTCAAGAACAACGATTTTACGAGCATGACCGATTAGCGAACCGCTGACATTGATTAAGATTTGAACACGTAGCCCAAAACAGCGATTTACGAACACCTGACCCGGACATTTGAGATGAACACGGCCCATATTTTGATTTTACGAACACACGGTTCAAGAACGATTTTATGAGCATACGGCCATTAAGCGAACATGACCCGCGATTAAGATTTGAACACGACCCAAAACAGCGATTTTGAACACACAGCCTAAACATTTGAGATGAACACGCAGCCCATATTTTGATTTTCTGAACACACAGTTCATTTACTTGCGTTTGCAGATGGCTCATTCATTTCATTTGCACACAGTTTATTCATTTCATACTGACACACGGCTTATTCATTTCATTTGCACACAGCTTATTCATTTCATTTGTACATGGCTTATTCATTTCATTTGCACAAGGCTTATTCATTTCATTTGCACACAGCTTATTCATTTCATTTGCACGGCTTATTCATTTCATCTTGACACATGCATTCATTACGAATGCGGTTGGCCTCGTACGTCTTGAGATCTGGCTCCTTCTTTGCGAGAGAGTGGTATCTGAAAACTTAGAATGTCAGGGATTTGGTTGATTTAGCGAGGTTGGGGCCTTCTGCGTGGGGTTATCACATTGTCTGCCTTGAGACAGCATTAGGCTAACTGGTGGAGAGATGGTGGGACACCACCAATTCCTTCATTTTTCCGCCAGGGATTTGACCATGACCCGCTAGATTTTGCGTACTTCTTGGTTTGGACATAGGAGGTTGGCCCATTCCTTATAGCGAGGATATGGGTGAATGGGAAGCACTTGGGTACATCTGTTGGGGCCCGCCCGCTTTGCAGAATGAGCTTACAGGAAGTCCACTGGTTCTCTTCCCATTTTGGAGGGAGATGGGCGAGTCTCTGAGGAGGTTGGCGATCGCCCAGCGGTTTCCTTATGTTCCTCTTTGGCACCACTCTGTTTGCTGATAGGGGGAACACTGTCGGGTTGTATCTTTTGAGTGCCCTAGTGGACCTATCATAGGTCAGTCGGTACGACTGGAGTGGCGCCGGCCTGGCTACCCTCTATTGCTAATGAAACCGAACCCCCTTCAAAAAAACAGCTCATTAAAAAAACACAAAATAAAAAATAATCTCTCTCTCTCTCTCTCTCTCTCTCTCTCTCTCTCTCTCTCTAACTTTCAATGGTCCTTTGACGGTTGCTTTAGTGCTATCTTTTAAGAAACCACACGTGTTGCACATTGTGCTCTCCGATATTCGAGTAATTATTCAATTTGGATAAATTATAAATATATCTATAAAATTTACTTAAAATATAAATTGTTCCTGTAATTGAAAAAATTATAAATATCTCTTTATTAGAATTAATTAAAAAGTAAAATTTCTAATTGTTCATCTATACAATAATAAAATTATTTGAATTATTAATTGAAATAAAATTTTAACATTATTAAAAAATATTAATTAATTTGATAATTTATTCATAAAATGATCATGAGTTCGAGTCAGGCTCTCTAAACCCCCAGCAGAGTGGTTAGAAACTGTGGACGTGCCCGGGGGAGGAGGCTTAATGCTTTTCCACAGTTCGAACCCAATTTGTCACGGCTCTTAATCTGATCTCACAATGTGCGATGTGAGATTGATAAATCACCAAAGAGGCCAAATCCGACAAATTGTTTTGGAAAACTAATTTTTAAGAAAGAAGTGCCAAACATAGGCGCTTTGCGGAATCTGAGTCGCCACCTAAATATTTTATTTTGGGAAATTTAGAAACCTGACTCGTGCGAAGAATGCGTGTAATAAAATCATCACCAAAGTTGCCTTGGCTCGGGAACTTGGGTACGATTGGGGAAGGTCAGCTATGAGCACCTCCGCTCGCTCGATCAAAGATCGGTCACTACTAAACATGATATCAAGTTTTTGAAAATACATGCGTTCTTATTCCGATTAATTAGCTAGAATTACTATGTGATGCACCAATGAAACAAGTATAGACTAGATAAGCAATTTGAAACAAAGTATTGCATATCAGTTTGTTTGGAAAATGGTTTAAAGTTTGCTACTAGTAAATAGGCTAAAATCGAATTTGAAGAATTGTTCCAATTCAAGTAATTGACCTTCACCCATATAGGTATTGAGGCGATTAATCACATAACCAATTAGCCTCATGGCAAGCATGCTTTCATGTAGCAGCGATAACACACATGCAGCATGCTAAAGCGTAAACACTCATAGTGTACACCGAGCCAAAACAGAAACTAGTTAGTAATCATGCATGATCCAAGTTCATGTTAAGATGGCTAATGCAACACATGCAAGATGCAACTAAGAATAGGCTCGGCTGTTCTAAAATGGCATGTGAGATGCAACTTGATACATGTATTCAACTTTGGAATTTGAAATACGATGCAGTTAGTATAATGCGTCGAGCCCGATGCATGCAAGATAGATGAATGGATACTGCGCATGCAAAGCATAAGTATGCTAGGCAGAGATGAATGGATGCAAACATGCAAAGCATAAGTATGCTAATTGAAATATGCCCTAAAACTAAACAACGAATGCAGCACGCACACTTATTACAAATTTGGCCCTCTCGATGGAGGGTCCGAATAAATAATACATGCCAACTCATTAACTAACTAACAAGCTAATTAATTATTACATAACCGAATGAATAACTAGCTACAACTAATTATTACAAGACTTAATTAATTAACAAATTAACTAAGTACAAAACCGAATGCTAACTAACAAGTAAGCAAAACAGTAAACTAGGCCGCCTCAGCTCTGCCTTGTAGAAGTTGAAGATGCATGCTCGGTTCTTGTCCCGAAAGCTCTTCGGTTGCTCTTTAGAGGCTCTGTCTGCAGGGTGTCCTCAAGGAATTCCTGCTGAACCTTACCAAAAACATGCTGGGGAGTGCATCAGTGGCTTGCCGGCCATGGGAAGCCACTGTCGGCCAAAGATGGGCCTCTGTCGGCCAAAAATGAAGTCTTGTCGGCCATTAACAAAACCTTGCCCTTAGCGATGTCTTTGGGACACCAAGTTGCGATGAGAGCACAAAGCAGAGAAAATGGAGGGTCTCCCAAGGTGTGTATGCACTATGCCACCCATATCACCTCAAAACATCAAGGGAATGGCATAGTCGGATCCACGACCATCAATCACGCATCCGATGCATGATGGCCAAAAGATCAACTTGTGCAAATCAATGTGAAAATGAATCACAAATAAACACATAAATGCCTAGAACTCTATCATGAATCATCAAGCGTCGTGACGAGAATTAAGACCGTCTCATCACTTGAAGTATGAAATGCCCTCGTTCGTGCTCGAATTAACACTTAATCCAAACAACAATGCAATGCAAGCATGGCAAACATGCAATATGACTTAAGCATGCAAACATGCAATGCAATAACTCAAGCATGCAATAAGCATATAAGCATGATGTGAGGTAACAACCTTGAAAAACATGATAAAATGCAACATGAACATGCAAACATGCAAGGCATGTGAAGGTGGACAAGTATGCAACAACAAACGAAATAAGACAAGCATGCGACAACATGGTAGGATAGACTTACACTAAGGATGGATAGGCCTCAGCCAGGCCCAAAATCAGTGGCCATTGATGGTGAATTGATGACACAAAAACAAAATGCAAGATAGGCATGCATGCCAATGGGGCCAAGAATTAAGGCATAAAAAGGACAACTCTTAAGCACACTTAAGGAGTGAAAAGCATGCAAGTATGACAATACTACATGCTCTGAAATGGTGTTAGGAATGATGCCAAATCACACACATAACACAAGCATGGCATGGATGAAGCTCAAAAGCTAAAAACTAGCAAAGGGACTTAAGCCATGGCCATACAAAGCAAGCCCCAAAGGGCTAAGGGGACCCTAAAAGCAGGTCTAAAAGCGAGGTCCAAACAAGACAAAAAATAAGCTCACAACTAGCTACCATAGTCTAGAACACAAGGCCAAAAACAAGCAGTATGCAAGGCTATAAACAGGGAATGAATTACACCTATTGAGACCAAACGTGGCATGTCTTGGAGAACAAGAAACAGGGTTACATCATGGTATAACAAGACCAAAAATGCCTTGATATGATGAGCCAAAGGCTTGGAAGCGATGGCATGCACTATGATCCAATCATGAGGCATAAGGAGCCAAACCTCCAAGGCACTCAAAGCATGACAAATGCAAGAGTATGACTACATGACATAGACTGAAATGACATTTGAAATGATGGCAAAGCATGCAAACATTACATGTATGGCATGATAGGGGCCTCAAAACCCAAGACTAGCCTAAGCATTTACACTATAACTATACAAAGCATGAGTGATATGGCCATGGTAGCCCAAAACAGTCCTAGAACAACCCAAAATAAGAACAAAATCATGCTGGAGCAAAGCCAAAATATGCTAGGATGATGAGTCAAAGCATCATGCACATGAAGCTAGTAAGCAAAATTTGTTCTACAAGTATATAGAGCATGCAAAAGATAACCAAACCAGCTATGGATAGAGTCATGACATGGAAAATGATGACCAAATACATCTTTGAAATGGGCTCAACATAAGCTAGGATGACATGCTAAGCAAGAAGCATATAAAAGCTAGTTTATGGCATTTACACTACGAGTGTATTGCACATGCATGGAGTGACAAAACTAACCCAAAAAAGATCTAAGGCATGGTAAAACATCACCAAAAACATGCTGAAATGGACTCAACATAAGCTAGACAAACATGCTACTTTGATGAGCCCCAAATGGGATTACACTACACATACAAGATGCATGCAAAAAGTGATCAAACCAACCATGGGAAAACTTAAGGAAGGTCCTAAAAGTCACAAAAAAGGGCCTGAACCAAGCCTCAAAAATACATAGAGGCAAGCACCTTTGAAAGGCCAAAAATGCAAGTAAACAAAAACCAAAACCAAAACCAAAACCAAAACCAAAAGAGAGGGGGCCACTCCCTCTGATTTGAGGCCTCAAAACCACATGCCTACCACTGAAAATCTACTGGATTTCAGTGGTTAGGAGACCAAACCAAGGCTAGCTCGGAGGCCCTAAGGCATGGCTCAAAACAAGGCCAAACAAGGCCTACAAGAGGGTTCAAGACCCGTAACAGCAAAAAGACCTTAAACAACCACCTAAATCACTTCAATACAAGACTTTTTTTAGTTGAAATCAAGGCCTAAAACAATATGCAAGGATGGCCAAAATGAGGTACAAAAAAGTGCTAAAAAGGGAAAAATACTCACCATTGAAGATCCACTTCAAAACTAGCAAGTTGAGGGGTAAAACCTCACTTCGAGCTTAAGAAGTCCTCTTAGAACCTTAGTCCAATGGTGGTGGTGTATCTCATGTGTTGTAGTGTAAAAATGCAAGTAAAATGGACTTCAATGCACAAATGGACAACAAGAGAGAGAGAGAGAGAGCTCTTCAAAAGTGTTGAACCTCTGCTAAGCAGAGAGGCTCTCTCCTTATATAGAAGAAAACATTGCAAAGCTTCTTCAAGAAGCTTAGCAAAACTTCATCCTCCATACCGTGTATGGAGGCGGATAATAAGTTCGGTGGCTCAAAAGATGCAGGTGAAACTTTCTGAGGCAGGGGATGATGGCAGTAGTGGCTCATCGATGGCAGAGCACAATCAATGGCCAGCAACAACAAATTGATATTATGAGGCCAAAAAGTGACAGCGATACATCAATAAGAACATTACGAAAGGACTAAGTCATGGGCCAGAATGGGCGAGAAAGGATATAGGGTCTAGAAAACTTCGAACTGTGACGTTCCGGCGAAAGTCGAATACCGACGAGCAATCGAACTTGTGTTGGATGTACCTAAGCACAACCAAGAGTCTTGAGGCGGTCAAAAATGGGATGCCTACAACTATGCAATGCCCTTTGCAACAAGCTGCGAAGTGTCGATTGGCATCGCATGGCTAATTGTCGTGAAATTTAATATGAACTTCATGGCATAGCTCAGCGAGCGTTTGCTCGAGTTATGCAAAATTCCCACTCAACTCTCATGGTATTGGCGATGTGATGTGAGTAGCATAAGTCGGATTTAATGGGTATTCAATTTCATCTCCATCTGCAACCCAATGGTGACCCATTCTTTGAATATAGATCAACCACAGTATATGTCATGATGATATCTCTCGGCTTTTGTATAAACATGTAGAGTGCTATGGTGTGATACTTATAGCGGTCATTGGGCACGATAGTGAAAATAAAATGGAGATGGGCAGCTTACTCATGTCTTACTTAATCGAGAAATTGACACCGACTAGTCATTATAATAAACTACGGATGGGAGTTGTATAAGTAGTCAAATTATTGTAAGGCAGGTTGTCATGTCGACATTTACTTTGATGTGGGAAAATGTGAATCAACTTTAAGCGAGTTTTCACTTCAACATGAAGTGACTAGTCGATCTATATTGGAGGGCATGAAGTGATTGCATTGAAGTAGTAAAAATATCTATATAATAAAAGCATGATGGTTTTCAATTTGTCCTACTTGGACATTTGGATGTACCAGATCTATTCAAATTATAAAACAATTGAGATACAATTTCCATATAATTATATCATAAAAGCATTCTTGCATGTATGCGTGGAAATTGTATGTATAGCGAGCACATCTATCTATCTAATTTGTACATTATATGAGCAAAAGCGAGTTTTAAATTGAGTTTTGTGAGAACTCCAAAATTTTATAATAAATTTGTGATTTTATCAAATTAAAAAATATATTTAAATAGTGTTAGGATTACAATTATATTCTAATCTTAACATTATTTACATAGTGCCTTTAGGCACGGGCATACGCTAGTTATTTAATATTACTGAATATTGATTCATTGAATATCACATGAACCATCAGGTCAAGTTAATGTGTGATCACCCCACATGCCAACAAGGACTTCTTACGGCAGATATGATCACATGAAAGAAGTACCAAGGTTTGAAGAGGGTTTGGCCTTGATTTGAAATACAATACTTAACTTTTACAAGAACTAAGCATTTACCAATATGTAATAAATTTCAGAGCAACGATTGACTTGATAACATGGGCTTCCTCCCGCAATTCATTATTTCAAAACAGAACAACAATGTAGGACCTAACAAAATGTGGCAAACCATTGAATATCACATGCATTTATATTGGTGATTATTAATTAAATTCACAATATTTGTATTCTTGTAATATCACATTAACTAAGGAGAAAGATAGATAAGCAGTTTCCATGGAGGTCAGGACACAATGGACCATCAATGCACCAAAGTGTTCACAATGCAGCACACGAACGTTTCCGAAAAACTAAGCACTAAAGGATAGATGAAAAAAAAAATTAATTAAAAATTCCATTTGAAGAGATTTCTCACATTTGGCCAAATTAATGTCATCATTAATCGACATTTTCTAATTCAAATGGTAAATACATTATCAAATTACTAAATACTACTTCATTGATTAATACATTAACTACAATTCAAAGAATGAAGTAAGTTGTGTGGCACTAGTATGTAAACTAGACAAAAAAACTAATGTCGAATTGATCGGATTCTCGCTGGACATTTTCTCTTATCATGACCTCTCTGCAAACACAAACTGCAATGGTGCATTCCACTTTATGCGGTGGTATCCATTTCGTTGTGGATCGACTATATTGAGGACGGCCCGTTTTAACCTCACGTTGTCGGTCTAGGATAATGAGCAAAGTTGGGTAATCATCGTTAGGGCAATATTATTTGTGCGGCATGGGCCTAAACTTTTATGCAAATATACGCTTGTGGACTTCCAATCTATACTCCGGTGCAATGAAAGGAAAAGGATCCTCGCCTAAGTCTGCTGTCACAGCAAGCATGTGGGAACATGGCAAGTGAAATAATGTGTACTTCCCATATGAACAACACGATGGTCGATGACTAACAATTTGACGAGCACCACCCCTCATCCCATGCGGTGCTGTCTTGACCTCATATTCCCCTGTTCCCCTGCAGATAAAATGTATGTACATGGATTAATATTGAGGGTATGTTCAAATATAGACTAACATGAATGATCGATGAGTATGAAATGATAATGTGTTGTGAATTCCGTGCATCCAATGAAATTTACCTATTAATCGGTACCAACATATGGACATTTTCTTTAGCTTGGTGCTCATCAATCCATCGCTAAACGTTAGTCGTATACAAGTGACCCCGATTACTCGCATTTTCAGCAATGGTCCTGCCCTCATCAAAATATTTGACGAGCCAATAAAAAGTTATCTCAACAGATGCTGTAATCGGGACACTACGTGCACCTTTGAGTACACCATTGAAGCCCTCTATATGGTTTGTCGATAATAAGCTAGCGACAACCACCATCATGGCACCATGTCCAATGAATGGGGTTCATTCGACTAAACCACTGTTCAGCATTCTTCTCTAGCTTGTAGATAGGCTCCATAATCTTGTTAAACTTCCTCACTTAAAGTGCGAACCCGACTATCCACACAAGATCCTTAGCTCTTGTATTGCGAATCTTTCATTGAAATTTCTACATACGTGTAAGTAATACCTATGGTAGCCTCTTGGTTGCACTGCTGGATTGTCCCAAATTCTGGACACGACATTAAGCAAAGCCGTGTGTCAATCGGATATCAATGTCACCCCCTCTCGGTCATGACACACATGTCGTCGAAGGATAGTAATGAACTAACCCCAACTCTCGATCATCCCCTTGTTAACAACGGCAAAGGCAAGAGGTATAATCTTGTCTGCAACAGTCACTGTAGTGGCCGCAACAATCTTGCCTTCGTATTTCCCATACAAGTGTGTGTCGTCAATGCACATCACTGGACGACAGTACTTGGAGCCTTCTATTGCTAGTTTAAATGCCCAGAACACATAGTTCATGTACATTTCGATCTGGAATTGAGGTAGATTGCAATTCGGATCATGTCCCACATCACAAGCGTACTGGATTGAATGCCTGCAATGCAGCCATATATTTGGGCAACCTTCGGTACGACTTGTCACAGTTCCTAAACACCATTGCAATAGCTTTCGTCCTAGCAAGCCACGCTTTCTTATATGATATTGTAAACTGAAACTTCTCCTTCACAACCTCAATTATGGTAGCAAGAGGCAATTCTGGTGATATCTACAAATATATATTACATTTCAATATAGTAAACGCATACGTAAATCCTTAATAAATTATATCATGTTACCTACCGCAATCTGTCCCTTGATGAAATGAACAATGAGATCGGACTTGAGGTTGGAATTGTCCCTATTCATTCTTGGGTACACACACTGATGCGGCATTTCAAACATTCTGATTTGAAAGAAATCTTTATCTTTCAACTTCGTTGCCTGAACCCTTTAGTTACAGCCGTGCTTGCACTCGGGCACCCAACTGTTTCCTTTGGATAATACAACCTTGCATTCTTGATTGCGCATAGGTTATACAATTGAACAGCGTGCACTAAGCTTTTCTTATCACTAAAGATCATTCATTTCTCCAAATCAGCAGTTTCGGAGTCCCACAATGGCCAACGTTCGACAACATTACAGCTAGTTGATGGAACCATCATTGTCAAAATGTACATTACTATAGAAAGGGATAATTAGTTGTACGTCCTACATTTCATCATGCCCTCCAACTCCATCATGATCGGATTCATTGTCTTCACCTTCCTGTGCGTTATCGAAATCTTATACGGAATCTTCATCACTTACTCCAGGCTCGTTATAAAATGGCACTGTATCATTGGAGGTTGCATACAATTGGGTTGTTGTCTCCGTTGTACGTTCACCATTAAAAACTGTTGGACATTCTTTAGTCCAGTGGGTAGATGGGGTTATGAACTAGCGGATTTAGACATTGCCGAACACTTGGACTGCTTTCAAACTGTAACAACCATGAACATGCTCTGATGCATTGAATTGAGTGTAACTCTGAGAATAATTGAATGGAGGGTAATCTTGAGGGTACATGTGTGCAGACTGTATAAGTGTATTGTCGGGGGATTGCGATTGTGTCAACATTTGAGTGAACGTCCCTCCCACCGGAATTGCCATGTGTGTGCCACCAACATTGCTCTCCTTCTCCACATAGATTTCCAAATAAAATTGAAGACCATATTTTTGTGGGAGATCTAAAACATTAGTTAATGTCTCATTATCGTTGATTGGCAACAACCTATATTTCCCCCGACATGGGAGTTTACATTTAAACTTTACTAGCGTTGTTTCCCCGTACGTACTGACCTTGGGCACCATCATAGCCTCCAACTCGGCCTCTGTTATCCCCCTATGTACGTTGTACAACCCTTGCGCTTCAATGTCATACAATACACCTTCCTCACGATTTCGCAAAATCTTTCCCCCCCAATAGAACATAATGCTAACAACTTTCATCGTAACGTGCATATAAACATTGACAATTTTTTCAAAAGAATAACATAAGCACATTTGGGAATCGATTTTCATGGTTGAATGTTACTACATGACATTTGATTATAATGCTTGATAGACAGCCGAAATTTTAAAAGTCTATATAATCGTCAACAAACATATTGAACCCTATACATACACATGATTGGTTTCTGACACTATACAGACTCTATATATTCAAACCTGTACTTATACAAACTCTAAATAATAAATGCTCACAAATTCGTTTTACAATTCCCTTGTAAAAATGCAAAAATATGTACCACGTCAAAGAAAATAGAACATATTGGTCAGATGAATCAATTTATAGATAAAACATACAAGATGAACACATCTATTTTCAGACTACTGCTCTTAATGAAAATGGAAATAAAATCATTTGCAAATGAAACCAAATATTGCCCACATTTCAAATAAAATACAAAATATTTCCAAATATAAACCTGTACATTTAAAATACATAATCTATACATTTTAAATAATGGCCATATTTGAAATAAAAAAATATTGTAAAATTATTTGCAAACAAAAAACCTGAACATCTTTCACAAAAGTTTATATAATCAAAATGGAAAAAATTTCATTTTGACATACAATAAGATAATTGCAACCATTTAAAATAAAATACAATAGATGACCAAATAATTTGTCAAATTTTGTGGCCAGAACATTTTGTTCTATATTGAACAACCTAGATTCTACAATCCGTAATTTATAAATTACAACATTTGTACCTTTTCAAAACCCTAATTTCAGCAATCCCTAATTTATAAATTGAAACTCCGAAATCTAAAATGAAAGCATCATTTATGAAATACAAATCTTAATATTCTTTGTTTTTGAAGGTCTTTCTCCTTTTGGCGGTGGTGTCCGTTGTTCAGTTCTTCGTTCTTAAGTATAGCTCTCGTGGTGGCCTTCGTCTTCTTCGCCTCCTCGGTGCTCTTTTCGTGTCTCTCTTCTTGGCCTCCTTCGGTGCTATTGAGGCAATTTTGAATGCAAAGTGTGTGTGTGTGTTTATTTGTTGTTGGACTAGCTGAGTTTTAAGCCAAAACAAAAGCGAAAAATAAATAAATAAATGAAAGCGGTTTTAGAAAAACCGTATTATAAAACGGCTTTTATAAAACATTTTATAAAGCGGTTTTCTAAACATCGTTTATTTTTAAAATTATCTGACAACCAATATGAAAATATAAATGGAAAATTTTTTGTTTTACTAAAAACGTTTTTAGGAAAACCGTTTTTAATTAACTCAAATTTAATTATACCTTAACTAAAAAGGGCTTTTCAAAAGCCTTTTTCATTGAGCTATTTTTAAAAAAAATTTATTTACTAAAAACGGCATTGGTAAAGCCGTGTTCTGGAAAACGGCTTTGCTAAAGCCGTTTTTTCCTATAATAGGAATAAAGAAAAAAAGACACCTTAGAATGGGACTAAAGTTTTGAAAATGGCATAATGAGGGAAATTGGCCCGCTCACATCACTCCACTCTGTCTCACTCTCTTTCACACACATCTACACACATTTATAATAAATAAAAATAAAAATAAAAATAATTAATTTTATTCATTATATTTATTTTAATAAAACATATATAATTTTTAATATATATACATTTTATTTTATAAAATTGAGACCAATATTAAATATATATATATATATATATATAATAATTTATAATAACAAATAATAATCAACTATATAAAATGATCACTTTTTTACTTTAATTCTTAAAAAAAAAATTATTTTATTTTAAGGTTTAGGATTTGGGGTTTAATTCTTAATTTTTTTTTTATTTTAGGGTTTAGGGATGAAATTTATTTATTTTTTATTTTAGGGTTTAGGGTTTAATTCTTAAAATTTATTTATTTTTATTTTAGTGTTTTGGATTTAGGGTTTAGAATTTATATTTTAATTCTTAAAATTTATTTTTTTATTTTAGAGTTTAGGGTTTAATTCTTAAAATTTATTTATTTTTATTTTAGGGTTCAGGATTTAAGGTTTAGGGCAAAGTGTAATTTATGATGCCCAAAAACATAGTAAGAACATAAAAAAGGAAGAAGATAAAACTATGTCGATTTAAGCACAATAAAAAACACAATAAGGGGTCACACTAGTGACCCGTGGCCAAAAAAAAAAGATAAAGCTTAGCATCTGACATCACACACTCAAACTCTTTTCTCTCTCTCTCTCTCTCTCTCTCGACACTTACACCCATATCCTCCACTCTCTCTTTCACATACATCCACACACACTTATATGTTTGGTTTGGTTATATTTTTTAAAAAATATGTATATATTTTTTTTTATATTATTAGTTTCATTTAAAGATATTCAAACCAAAAAGAGTGATTGTTATTTTTATAGATGAATATCAAATATATGTAACAATAATTTGTAATAATACATAACAATCAAATCAAAAGCAGTGATTATTATTTGTTATTATAAATTATTTTATATACATATATATTTAATATTGGTCTCATTTTAAAAATATGATTGATATCTTTTTATTGGTATTAATTTTATAAAAATAAAATTTATGTATATTAAAAATTATATATGTTTTATTAAAATAAATATAATGAATAAAATTAATTATTTTATTTTTATTTATTTATTATAAGTGTGTGGATGTGTGTGAAAGAGAGAGAGTGGAGGATGTGTATGAGTGATGTAGGTGTAAGTGTGTGTGTGTGTGTGTGTGTGTGTGTGTGAGAGAGAGAGAGAGAGAGAAAAAGTGTGAGTGTAAATGTGTGTGATGTGGGTGTAAAATTAATTATTTTTTATTTATTGAAAGCGTATTTTTAAAACACGTTTTCATATTGCCCATTTTCAATTGCATTTTATTAATTGGCGTGATAATTAGTAAACACGCGTTTTGTAATCATGGCCGTTAATTAAAAGCGTGTTTTCTAAACACGCATTTATAATTTTGTTTATTTTGTTTGTTTGGACCACAAAAATGTTGAAAACGTGTTTAATAAATCGTTTGACAATTTTAAAAATTCAACCAAATTAAGCTTAATTTAGAAAATAAATTAGTGTAGGGACTTAGTTTGGAAAAAGCCCCGGAAAGTTCCTCATCATTTTTCTTCTCCAAATGAAAATAATTAGGGTAAATTACACTGACACCCCCCTGAGGTTTATATTTATTACAGCTTCCCCCTCACTTTTTAGAAATTACATCTCCCCTTGAGATTTAAAATTTCATTACAGATTCTCCTACTCAGCAATTTAATTTTTTTAAATACCAAATCTGCCTTCATTGGGTAAATTACATTGACACCCCTCACATTTTAGAAATTACAATCCCCTCTCTAAGGTTTAAAGTAACATTACCAATTGCCCCCTCGGTTAGTATTAGCTGGGAAAAAAATTCAATGAAAAAAAAAATTATTTGAAAAAAAAAATTATTAAAAAAAATTTGTTAGTAAAATTTTTAAATTTTTGTTTAAAAACCAACGTAAACTCATTTATTGAATTTACGTTTTTTCCTCAAATTTACAAACTAAGACAATAATTTATAAATTAAAAAAATTATCAAACAAGTTTTTATGACAATTTTTTAAATTTTTGTAAATATAAATTGAAAACTGAAAACGAAATGGTTACTAAAAAGGCCTCAGATAGTAAAAATGTCATAAAATTAACAAATAATTAAATAAGTTATCAACGTAAGAAATGACTTATCAAAAGATTCTTAGGTTATGTATGGTTTGATTTTCAAAAAAATTTTCAAAAAAATTAAAAATTAATTTGGTTAAGAAATAAAAAATAAAAAATAATTGTCATTTAAGGGTAAAACATAATTATAATTTCCACTTTTGGGCATGTTATATACATAAGTATGGTATTTTCAATTTAATTTGTAAAAATTATTTCTAACCACTCAAAAGATAAAAATTATATAAAAATGATAATTATATTTTATTTTTATTTCTTAACCAAATTAATTTTAATTTTTAAAAAATTCTAAAATCAAATCATACATAGTCTAATAATCTTTTGACAAGTCATTTCTTACATTGGTAACTTATTTAATTATTTGTTAATTTACATTTTACCATTGTTTGGTAACCATTTTCGATTTTCAATTTATATTTATAACAATTTTAAAAATTGTCATAAAACTGCTTTGATAATTTTTAGTTTATAAATGGTTGTCTCAGTTTGTAAATTTGAGAAAAAAAAACATAAATTCAAAAAATGAGTTTATATTGGTTTTTAAACAGAAATTTAAAAATTTTACTAAGAAAAAAAAATTTCCAAATAACTTTTTTCCCAATTAATTTTTTTTTCAATGAATTTTTTTTCTAACTAATACTACGAGGCAATTGGTAATATTACTAAACCTTTGGGAGGATTGTAATTCTAAAATGTGATGTCAATGTAAAGGGAAAAATTGATATTTAAAAAATTAAATTGTTGAGGAGAAAATATAATTTTTAAAAGTGAAGGGATGAATTATAATAAATATAAATCTCAGATGCGCCAAGATAATTTATCCTTATTATAAGCGAGTGAGGTGGCGTTTGAAAAGACAACGCGCTTTGGCAAATATAACGAACGTTCATGTATGGAAAGGAACAAGTCATTTGAACACTGGTATGATTCTAAAAAGGCGAGTGAAGTGAAGACTTATCAATGGCGTCTTCGACAGTGGTGTCTAGGTTATCTTCTCACCTACAATCTGTACCTCTCAATCTCAACAAGTCTTCACTCTCTTCTAACTCTCCACGCATTTCTCGCACCTCTAGGTTACATCTTTGTTTTGTTTCCCAAAACTCTTACTTCAAATCTCTCTCTCTACATATTCAAGTATGTGTGTTTGGTGGAGTTGGGATTAGAGTCGATGGTGTTACATGCATCAATTAATTAATGTACTAATTAATATTATGTCATTATTACCACTGATTTCACTTATTATACAAATTATAAATACCTAAAACTCTTAAAATTATACCACATCATCTATTAATATGTTAGTGTCTTAGTTAGTATATTAATTGGTACATCTAAATATTATTCCTTTGATATATATTTAAAATGTTGTTGGGTAATTATCTGATTAGGTAACTTAAGCGTCAATCTTTTGGTTAAAATTTTAATGAGGGTGTGCGATCCTTAAATTTTAGGGCAAATTTCACTTTACCCTGTGTATATGTATATAGAGCCATGTCTATATAATCTGTGTCATTTGAAAATAATAGCTTTGGGATGTTAGCTTATTAAGTCGCCTATTTTTTCATTTTTTTTTTGTCCAAGTGACTTGTTTTTTCAAAATTATGTTAAAATTTTTACTTTTTCATGTAGATGAATCTAGAACGTAAAACAAAATTAAAAAAATTCCAAAAAGATTGAAAAAGCCAAAATAAGCCAGAGAAGTCTACTATTTTTTGCATTTTTTTCTTTTTGGGTCTTTTCTGGACTTCTTTTGGATTAAATTTTTTTTAGTTTATCTCGTCGAGTTGAATCTAGAAGCGTAAAATTTTTTTAATTTTTTTTAAAAGAGGTTGACTATAGACGGAAATGAGAGACCAAATAATAAAATGTACAATTAATTTCCATTAACGACACTTATAAATTTGTCTAACTACCCTCATCTTTCTCTTAACCTTTCACTTAAATAGTGTAGTGTAGGTTATGTGCATATGCCCTCTGTCATTGAAAAATACAGGCACGTGTAATGCACTTTCAGTTAATTAAGATGAAAAATGTGACAGTACACTTTAATTCACAAATCATAGGGTTAAGTGGTCATATTTAAATGACAGAGAGCTATGTCCACATGGCCTATACCACATGACAGGTAAAATGAAATTTGCCAACTTTATTTGATCGAATGTTGTTGCCACATCATCCTAAGGCTCTTGTGCACCTGATAGAGCTAAGAATGAATGTTATTGAAATTCAAAAGTTCTGCGTGAGATGACATGGGAGGTGGAATCAAGACATAGACTTAAGATAATAGAGGCAACTTAGAATAATAATGAAAGAGTGTTGGGAACTCATATGGCTGGTCCATTATGGATGCATTGCTCTTGAATGTTGATTTCCTAAAATCCTTTTCCTAGTCAGGTTTGAGATGAATCAAAATTAGGGAAAAGTGATTAATTTGTCTATAATATTTTAATTATTACTCATGACCTCATCTAAAAGCTTAAGCTTAAAGTTTTTGAACACATGAACTTACGCTCTAAAACCTCAAGTAGTTAGCATGTGAAGTGAGGCATAGCTTAATTATTTATATTTTGACATATACTTGAATACTCATGAAATTATTTATATTAGATTCTTGTTTGAATACTCATAAAATTGTTGCATATAGACATAACTCGATCTTGTCATTGGCCTCTCTTTTACATCTTGTCTCAAGTTTCTCCAATCCCTATTTCTATTTCAATCATTTGCCAAACATAATCTTGTTGTTATAGCTTCTTCAAGCAAGTCATTGATTTTAACAAAGCCATTTTCCAACCCTTTAGGGTCGGATACATGAATTTTGTTTCACCATTTTGCCCTATTAAAGGTCTCAGGGCCACAATCTCGAAGTGACATGCTATTACTGCCTTCCTAACCATCTCAACCAATGTGTATAGGGTCACTTTCTTTAAAGGTGTACTTATGTATCTGGAAACCTTCTTAGTTCGTTTTTTTCTCATTTTATCTCCACTTGATACCCACTTCTTCCATCTTGTTAATGTATTCATTATCAACTTTTATCAATTTGTGTCGTACTACAAATCCTTAACATGACCTCATCATGCATATGCTCATTCCATAAACATGTTTCTTGATTCCCTATGGGCATGTTTGATGGGATGGATAAAACATGGGATTAAGATTATTAATCGTGGCCCAATTATCCTATGTTTGTTGTAACATTTTGGTTTAGGATTATTAATCCAATGGATAATTAATCCAACAAATTTGTAGGATTATTAGTAATGGGTAGGGGTGAGATTATTAATCCAATAGATAATGTATCCTATTAATCCAATTGGATAGTGAATATCATACTAATTTTGATAGGATTATTAATACCTCACTATTAGTCTTGTGAATCAAACATGGCCTATATTCTTAGTTCCTTTAACATCTTATATCTCATGGCTTCAAAATTTGAGATTGGATTATTGTGGACTAGTTCGGTCCATTTTCAATTTTGGATTTGCCACGTAACTCAACCTTGGAGAACACGGTGACTCTTCTTCATCCTCAAAATGAACACTTGAAGTTGCATCGAAATTTTACTTTTTTGTTGATTTCCTTAACCCCTTCCTCTTACTAAGTGATTTTTCTTATTATTTGCTTCAAGGTGGGTAAGCGTGTATTTGGTTAAATCCGATCATGTAAATTTTAATTTAACGTGGTGGACAACATCATTTAGTAATGTGAGAATTAATTGTCATATATTCTTGCTTGAGCAGTTTTCTTTACTCAACATGGAAAATTATTATTATCAAGAGATGGTAATAATTTGGAAAATTATTTGTCATATATTCTTACGACATTTGTTGCATTATGTTACGTGTGACCACAATTGTCTTTCTAATAATTCCTCTCAATGTTGCAGGCATCTCAATGCCTTTATGACAGCATGTTTGCGGTGATTCCTCACAAGACAGATTTTCTTTTGAAGTGGGATGTAGGTCTCATGTTGCTTTTTCTTTTTCTTCAAGTCGAACAGGATATGAAATTAAACTGATTGCTTGGCTATCATAAAGGAACAAAGGTGTTCATTGGTGCCAATTAGTTCTCTAGTTCCTTCCATATTTAATGTCTCTCTCCAAGGGACCACTCGAATTCTTTTTTTGTCCCGAAAAGTTTGATATACATCTCTTATGAAAGGTAGCGAGCGATTGGCTAATTTGTTGCTCTTTACTTGCATGTTCCTAACATTATCATATACAATTTCATATGTTTCATCTTGAGCATAGATATGAGCACCTTGACCTTTGGAAGATTATATGGATGAACCATTCATTTGATCCTTTTGGAGTCCATTCTTCTCAATTCATGTTTTAATAGTTTTAGGCCCTTTTGGGAATATACTATTTTATCTTGAAAAATAAAAATAGTGATGTAACTACTTATAGTGACTTTTGACTTTTTTGCTAAAATTGTTACTCTTAGCGAGGCCTAGTTATGTTAGTTGCTTCAACCTGTCATAATGATCTCAACTTTTAGACACCTAGGGTGATTGATTTCGTGTTAAATGAGGGATAACTTGCCTAATCAGCATAATAATCCGTCATTTTGCATGTGGATAGCTCATGCCTTTTACCGTTTGTGAGTTATTAATCATTCTTACGGGAGAAGGGCATTTTGGATTTGTGAGTTATTAATCCTTCTTACGGGAGAAGGGCATTTTGGATCCTCCTCACACAGTAACATGGAACAAGTCTAGGATGATTTGTGAATTAGGTGTTGAAGCCATGGCACCTAGGTGTTAATTGTCGAACAAATCAAAGCTTGAGTATGACATAAAATGTAGCACTACTAAGTGTTATGGCCCGAAGGTTGTGTGTATGTGTAAATAAAATAAATAACAAAATAAAATTAAATAATCTAGAGAATAATTAAATGAATTAAATTCAGGATTAATAGCTACAAGAATTATAAGTCGAGGCTTGTGTTAAACACAATCTCCTTAAAGTAGATTTCGCCCTCGCTCTTGTGTTTCGAGATTTAACAACGTCTACTGCCTAGGATGCAACAATTACTACTTGATTTGTAGCACTATAAAATCAAGTATGGCGAACCAAATAATGCTGTGACTCTATTTATTAGAAACTAAATAATAGACAGATGCAAGAGCATAGGAGGATAAGCGAAAGAAAAGAAAAAATTCGATGAAATGAATTGATGGAATGTTAGGCTATTTATAGCCTAGCATGCACCTATCTGAGTTGGATTTGGTGGCCGCTCGGACATGGCCAAAAGGTGCAACCTGAACAACACCGTTCGGAAAGAAGGCGACTAGAAAAATTTGAAAATTCAAATTTGAAATTTTCAAATTTTGAATTATTTCTATAAAGAAAAAATTTCAAGAAGAATTTTGAAAAATTCAAACGAATTTTGTTCAAAAATTAAAGTTAAGACCGACAGTCGGACAATGACGCTCGTGTAGTGATTTTGGGCCAAGCCCACTTTGTCCATAACTCCATTCCTTACAAAACTTGGGGTGCCCCTTAGGCCTCATCGCAAGTGTGGCAAGCCAAAGTATATATATTCAAATAAATCTTTAAGCATTCTCTATGTGGGACAAGCACATTTTACAAGCGTAAGAAACTCACTTAAAGCCATTTCCATGAACTTCGAAAATGTGTGTTGAATTCTTATTCATTGGAAATGGTTTTGAGCAACCAAATACGATGTTATTGACTACGCGACATTAAATATGAACCTAATTAGAAATGTCAAAGATAACACTTGGATCCTACCTTAATTAATACTCAAAATTAGCAAAAATAAGTTCATACAAAGCCTTATCTAGGTCTCCCCACGGTATCCCGGGTTTTTTGGACCCGGGACTAATCCGTCGAGAAGTCTTGGCGCCAAATGCGGGTCCTCTCCTAAGGGGTTTCTGCATCCACAAAGGCTCAAACTCGAGACCTTTGCTAGCGACAAGTCCCTTTCACTTGGACCAACCCCATTGGTCAAAAGCCATTTTCAATACTAAGTTGGTTGGTCGAAATCGGTTGAAAACCAATAAAGGAAGAGGTTGGTGTTTTGAGGGGTTGTTATTTGGTTACATTTGGTGATCACTTATTGGATTCTCGTTAGATGATAATAAGCCTCCTAACTCTAGTAGAAAGGTTATTTTATGCAAGGGTTGCAAGTTTGAACCTTGTCCTTGTGCACTTTCTATCCCTCATGACACGGCCTCATAAGTGACCCTTGGTGTCATGGGGTGTGCATGACCGGTGGCTATTAGCGATGGACATTGATGATTTGATTATGCATTATTGATCTGTTAATATACCCTTGGTTAAGGGCAAGGCGTGATAGCACAAGGTTGGACAATTAGGTTGTGGCATCGGCGTGTAGAATGTTCATTAGTGAGCCCACCCGTGTGGTTTGATGCTTTGATCACATGAATCTCGGTTGTCGAGTGCCTTGTTTGTGATAACGGCCTATTTTGAGAAGTGGGTTAAAGTCACTTCTCAATTTTTAATCCACTTCATTTTCTCACAAAAAGTCAAAAAATAATTTTTAACCATCTTTTCAAAACACTAACATATGGTCTTAATTGTGAAGGTTTTTTTTAGCATTTTTAATAACACAACCAATGCTTTTTAATAGTGAAGTCTCCCATGCTATAGTAAATGACTATAATTCCCATCTTTAACCAAGTTGTAAAATTGGAAGATCATGAAATGATGAACTTAAGATAGAGATCATATTGTATGATGATAGACTTGAATTATGTCACGCCTCGAAATATTTCAATAAAGATAACTTATATGCGGAATAAATATAAGAAACAACATAAATTCATATATCAAAGTTCAGCTTTGTTAGCAAGCAATTAAATGCCATATAGGCTTTCATCTTTCCAAGACATTGCTTGGTTACACAAATAGAGTCTCGCTCATTACACATTAAGCCCTTGGCTTTACAAATAACACTCATGCACAAATAAAGCATAACTAGGAAACTCTTGCTTCCCGAGAGTCCATCCATGCTATTGCCTTTGAGGTAACATCTCACTGCACGAAAATGATATTCCGTATAGGGTGAGCTAACCCAAGAGAGATATGCTAAACATAATATGAGCAATAACTAAAACGTAAGCATTCGATAAATGTTTGATTCACATATATCCATTCATAATCCGTTTCAATTACATGACAAATGTATCCATGTTTCATAATAATTTCCATTTCTTAATTCATAATCCTGGCTCAGAACCTGGCTATACCCTTTAAGTGAGATTACATCTCATATCAACAGTACTTCCATTTCAATTAAGATAAAGACTCAAATGAAACATTTCGTACTTCACAATAGATACACAAATTTGCTGTATCAATCTCAAACAAAACACTTCCATATTTCATATATGATATACTGGTGTTGTATCAACATAACAAAGAAACACTTCTACATTTCACAATTGATAAAGATATACATTTTTGTGCTATATCAAATTAATTCAACACTTCATAATCAACACTTGATACACATTGTAGTACTGTATCAATGTCACACAAAATCCGGTTTAAGAGTCCATCCCCTATCTTCCTTAAGCCGTGGAGTACATCCCTATCTCCTCCCACAACACAATATATATAAACATCATCATATATATGTTCATTTAATACACAAATTAGATGTATTATCACAAGTCATATTCGATGACATTTCAATTGATTAGTATTAGTTTGCCTAAGTATCATGCATTGTCTACAACAATCACGACTATCCTCCACCGATAGGTCAGCGATTATTTCTAAGCGAGAAAATAAATGCTACAACAGATATATATATATAATCTCAACATTTTCAAAGTGAATGATTAATGAATCCAACTCCACCATTCTACCTCATATTAAGTCGATTTTATTATTTCCAACTCAATTTCATATTTTCGTATTAATTGCCATTAATTACAGTAATGACCCAAATATACCCAAACATGGCATTTTCCCATTTTTTTTCTCAATATTGACCCAAAGGCTCAAATATTATCAAAAACATCAATAATCTCCATTTTAAACCCAAAACACACGGTATGAGTCAATTGAATAAAACCCTGTTTTCCAACATTCACATCTCCTACCTTAAGTTCCCAAATCAAACCATCTATACAAATAACTCAACATTTATGTTAAAACACATAAGAATAGTAGTAATCCCTACCTCAAATTGAATTTGAAATGGAGAAGATGAAAAGAGTTGAAACCCCAAAATCAGCGACGATGAAACTTCGATCTTCACCACACACAACAAAACCCTCGAGAAATTACACAACTTTGGCAAAGGAAGTATGGCCAAAACCCCAATGAAACTATGGCCAAAATCCAGCTCGGCACAACTAAAATTTATATAACTCGAGCTCGGCTCATAATGGCTCATTAAACCAAGAAAGAACCATAGAAGCTGATAAGCTAACCCTTTGCACTTGCACTTATATAGAAGTTTGTCCACCTTAAAATGTGTTTTATGTCGATGTGGGACTTCCAACAAGCGCGCAAACAACGTCGTTTGGCACAACATTTTAAATCCACTCTTTGAGTCCGCCGCTAAGAGAGGAAACATTTTGTGTCCAAATGCTTATAAAGTGGTGAATTTTTGTGGACATAGGTCAAGTAACTTTAATATATTTTGAATTTTTGTTTTGAGGCGTTGCCCTTAACCTACCAGGCCCTTAGGCTCTTGGTGAGTGGCCGGCTCGACCCGCCAGGCGCGCCCTTGATCCGCCAAGGGCTGCCCCTCGACTCGACCGGCAACGGTCGAAGTGGCAAAACATAAAAAAAGGATTGAAACCGGGATTGCTACAAATTACATTTAGCTTTACCATAGTTGATAATCATCTCAAAAGCTCTTTTCACTGCTAGATGATTGGTCTGTGTACAGTTAGAAACCATACAAAATTATATATTTGTGATATAGGATGTGAACTATTACAATACAATTAGGTAGTACTATACAAATAAAATTTATATAATATTTTTATTTAAAATGACGCGACAGTCTTAATATTCAGTATATAATTTTGTATACATGTAAATATTTTGGGCAAGGTTTCCCTTCCGTTTAGGTTTGTGGAGTTTATTTTGTTTTGATGATTTTCATTTTGTTAGAATCTTTATGTTTATTATCCACATATAACAAATAAAAAAATTAATTGGTCTGATAATTGTAATATATTTAATTTGTCTAAAAAAAAAGTGTATGATCTATTATTCAAAATACACTTATCATTTATTTATTATTAGACAAATGTAATAAATTAAACATGATACGATTATCAAATCAATCTAAAAAAAATTTTAAATAATATACACAAAAAATTTTATAAAATGAAGAATTCTAATTAGAAATTTTCAAAAATCTTTTCAAAACTCATAGAATCACAATTCAATTAGAAATAATTTCTTGAATTTATTTTTTTAGGGTAAATATTTTATATTTTAAATATTTATTTATTTATTTTAATGTGCATTATATTTCATACATCTATGTGTTGTATTTTTTTAATATTTTTAAAAAATTAAAAAATTATTATTTTTATTTTAAATATATAGTTTTATTTTAAATATTTTCTTTTATTTTATAAATATAGTTTTAAATATTTTAATTTTTTCTTATCGTTTGGTTCTGATTTGAATGTAAAGTTTTGAAAGTAGTGTGGAATGTCGAGTTATGTGTTTGGTTATGATGTTTGAAAATAATTTTTGAATTGAGTTTTGAGTTATGTGTTTGGTTCTGATTTGAGTGTGAAATTGTGTTTTGAGTTTAAAATATTAAAATTAAAAATTAAAATATTTACAAAATAAAATAAAATATTTAAATAAAATTATATATTTAAAATAAAAAATAATTTTTTAAAAACATTTTTAATATTTTAAAAAATAAATCCAACAATCTTGTTCTAAACCCTCCAAACCTATCCTCAACCCAAAATATTTTTAATATTTTCAAGGGAAGGGCAATAAGGTAATTTTCTAAGGAAAAAGTAACCTTTGTTTAGTGATTTTTGGCCGGGGGAATCTTGATATTGTCGGGTAAAAGCGGGGAGATTCTTGTAATTATTCAAACCAGGAGAGATCACTGTATTGTCGAAACCTCGGGGAGGTAAATATAATTTACCTAAAATAAAAAAATTATTGGTCGCCTAAGCCCAATGAGGCTCGGGCACCCAGCCCGCTTGTTCAAGGCCGAATATTCTTGGGCTTGGGTTAGGGTCCAAATTCGACCCATGGCAGGCTTAAATTTTGTGGAAGCTTTGCGAAACTTCGATATAGTAGGGCAAGACCTCGGTCAGGATGTGGCGTGTGACCAAATTACACCCCTATTAATTGGCGATTTTCTCTCCTCTACAATAGATTGGAATGTATTATTTATCAAAAATTTTATATCAATTCAATAATCATAAACATATTAATTTATAATATTTATTTGTAAAAAAAATAAGCGATAAATATTAATTGAAAACTAGGAATTAGTTTGGAAAGAACATTTTAGCATAATTTTTTGATTAATTTAGCTTGGTTAAAATTAGTTTCTTTTTAAAATTGTTTTTAAATTTTTTTTAAAATTTTTTATAAGAGCAAAATTGAAATAATTTTGATTTAAATATGATATTTTATTTTATTAATTTTTTTAATTTAATTTATTTAATTTTTTACTTTTTTAATCCCAACCTAAATTTAACTCACTTATCATGTAGGCTCCTGATTTGACCATGTAGACTCCGATAACCGTTGCCAATCCAACATGTAGACTCCTAATTTGAACGACAAATTTTGAAATGGATTGAACAAATAAATGGTTTATCCAATCCTATTTTTTGAGTGCATTTAAAAACACTCACATCTGTGAGATTTTTATTTAATATATATTCTTTTCTCATATTTAAAAAATTATATTTTTTTCATCAAATTTTCTAAATGATATCATGTCTTAAAATTTTTTGGTATCATGTCTTAAAATTTCCTGAATTACTGATATCATGTCTTAAAATTTTCTAAATGACCTTCTTGCCTACATTTTATAATTTTTTATCATTAAATTTTATCTGAACATATTTTTATTGAATAATGATATACAAACATAAATTTTATATAAAATTTTCAAACACATAAACATGATTTATATTTAAAACAATATTACTATCACAACATTTTTATAAATTTTTTGTATAAATTTTTATATATAAATATAATTTTTTATTTTTATTTCCACTATTATATCTAAATTAGATCAATTTAATCTTAATATATTTAAAAAGTATAAAACTTGTATAAAAAATTTTAAAAAAAAATTCATTGAATAAAACAAAATAAGATAATGTATTGAATTTTTATGTTTTTGTAACTTTTTGTATTTGATGAATTTAAAGAAGAATCACAAAATATTATACTTCTTAAGTATATCTAGATTAGATGTATCTAAAAAAAAAAAAAATTGTTTAAAATATTAAAAAATCAGAAAAAAAAGATGAAAAACTAAAAAAAAAAAAAAAAACTTAATTTTTTGTGTGAATTAAACCAAAAAAGATGATTGTTATTTTCTTAAAATGACATGAACAAAATATTTGTATTATTTTCTTAGTTTATAAGTATAAAGATTAAATGACAAATATCTTATTTTAATCTCATAAGAGAACTAGTGTAATCTTTTCAATATAAATAGAGATTTATCTTAAACAAAATCTCAAAAAAATGTTAATTTACCGTAAAAGTACTAATTTCATACAATATTCTTATATATCATATTAAATTTGACACAATGAATTGCAAATTGCTAGTGTGCTTAACAATAACAACTACGGAAGTCGTTCTGACATTTTATAAATTAAAAATATATATATATATATATATCATTTTAAGTGTAATCTTTTGTCTTCAATTTGTTTTTGGTGCATATATGGGAAAGTTATTGGGTTTGTAGTCATGTGATATTTCAGGGATTATAATTGGTGAAAAATTAAAATTTATAATTTTATATTATGTGATTAACATATATAACAGACATAATAAATAAAAATTAATAAAGAAATATTAACCCTAAATATTCTAAAAATGCACCGAATAATTTTCTATGAAAGTGGGACAATTTTAAAAGCTAGTCGTACTTAAAAAAAACTCAAGGTGTGTTTGTTTTGAAGGATTAGCGGGTGGGATTGGACTATTAGTTTCACTGGACTAATAGTCCATTGTTTGTTTTATTTTATTTTTTGCTCCGGACTAATAGTACTCCCAGACTATTAATCCCACAAATATGGGACTATCCTATCCCATGGAGGAAGGTGGGATAGAAACCATGGGATTGGTATCCCAAGGGATTATTTTGTGAAATGTCCATTTTACCCTCCATGTTATTACTTAGCAAATAATTAGAAAATGATAAAATAGTCTTTTGAACATTTATAAATTATTTTTTCAGCGTTGTTAATTTAAAATTATATATTAAATAAAAAATTTAAATTATAAATTAAATTTAATTAAAAATAATAAATTATAAATTATGGCCTTATAAATTAAATTTTTTAGTGATGTTCAAAAATTAAATTTAATATAAAATTAAATTTACATATTAAATTAAATTATTTTTTTAGTGTTGTTAATTTAAAATTATATATGAAATAATAAATATAAATTATAAATTAAATTTATTTAAAAATAATAAATTATAAATTGTGGCCTAATAAATTAAATTTTTTGTGTTGTTGAAAATTTAATTTATATATTAAATAAAATTATTTTTATTGTAGTTAATTTAAAATTATATATTAAATAAAAAATATAAATTATAAATTATAAATTTAATTTAATTGAAAATAATAAATTAAAATAATTAAAATATTGTGCAAAAAATAAAATAAAGTAAATTTTTATTTAATCTAGCTAAAAATAATTAAAATATTAAAGCTATGTTTAATATTGCTATTACTTAATAAATAATAGAAAATGATAAAATAGTCATTTGAGCATTTATCTTTCTCCATAATATGCCAAACAAATATTAGATAACTAAAAATAGTCTAATCCAGACATCTAATCTCATGATTAAACAAATATAGGATACAAATTTAGTCCAGCAAATAATCACAAAATAACGTATCTCAAAATTAATAGTCGATAAATTACAATCCTCCTTATTAATCGTCAAACCACGCACCCTCAAGGTATTGTGAAGATGCATCTGTCTTGAGACTCTAGCATGTTCCCTATTCTGTCTCTCTCTACTGGAATGGGAGGGGTTATAAATCCAATGTCTCCACTGCCAAATCCCCATTGAGATAAGGTGGGCTCTCGCCCCTTGTTTCTAACCTTCTTTTTTTTTTTTTTTGGGGGGTGTTTTAGATTTTAGTTTGCAGTTTCTCTCACACTTTAGTTCTTGTATTATTATATTTTTTTATAATTTTAATTAATTTAATTTTAACTTTTAATTTATGATTTTATCTCGATTTAATTTAATTAATTGTAATTATTAACATTTTTTTTTTATAAAAAATATACAAATATACAACATGTATCATACTGTTAGGATAAAATTACAAATTTACTTGATTTAGTAAGTTAATCTCATCCAATTCAGTGATCATTTTTCATTCGGAGCGTGAAAAAAATTGAAAAAATCCACCAAACTGATTAAATCAAACCAAATCGTCGGTATTTTGTCTGTTTTTTTAACAAAAATTGGCTATTGCAATTTTAAATTTGATTTTTTTCAATTTTCAATTCAGTATCGGTGTAAGCACTTTATGCACCTACTTAAATCGAAATTGACCACTTTAACATATATTCTATTTATAATATATATATATATATAGATATATTTTAATAATATAATGATATTAACAAGTATATTAAATTATTAATTTCAATTAAGTAACATTATCATCCTTATAACTTAAGTCAATATACTCTTATTATATATAATCTTAACTCTAACTCACTATTCTTGAAGTCTTAATATTTATTATTAATTTTTGTTTATATTTTTGTTAATCTAGAAATTGTAAAATATTTATTAGATTGATTGATAAGATATGTTTGAAATAGTTGACAAATGACTAATTCAATATTTTTACATAAATGAGTGATTATACTAAAAAAATGGCTTAAATTTGAAATAGATTAAACCGATTAAATATGTCGAATCAAACTATTTCAATTGGTGTGGTTAAATCTGATTTAACTAGAAGTGAATGCGTATTAGTACTCAAAATAATAAAACCGATATTATCGGTTCGGTGAAAAATTTTACTGAAATACCGACCCTGCCATACCGAACCAATTACATCCCTATTAAAAATAAAAAAAACCCTAACGGCGTTATTAATTTAACTGAATTGACACAAGGGACAAAATTTAAGAACTACTGGTGTGATTTTCTTTTTTGGTGACTTTCTTGTTAGTATATATTTATTTTTAGTTAATTTTTTTTATCTTTTCAAAAAGTTTTAAGCTTTTGAATCCTATTTCACAAAACGAATCAAAAAAATTTAAAAAAAGTTTAAAAATAAGTTAAAAATAGTAATTATTATTATTATTATTTTTTTGTGTGCATGCGTGGAGAGTTATTAATTTTTTTTTTTATTAAAAAAAAACCACTACAAACAACAAAAAAAAAAAAAGAAAAAAGAAAAAAGAAAAAAAAAGATAACTTTTATTTCTTCTCAAACAGCCACAAGTTATGTTAACGATTTCTTGAAATGTGTAGCTTATATTCTCTGGATTATATATCCTACATCTTAAGAAGAGTAATGTTTTATAAATTAATTATCCTTTAATTATTTATTGATGCGATTCCAATCATATCGATATTAATGGGTTCCCCCCTAAATTTAAATTATCATATGACACCACTTCAGTTGAGCGAGAATAGGGGGGCATGAATGCATGATTTTTTTTACCAAACACTTTATATTGTTTAAAATCTTATTTGCAAGTCCCTAGTTCAATTTCACTTATTTATCGAAGTCAAAATTTTAAAATAAAGTTTTAAATTAAAACCGTATGTTACAACTTTTATCTAAACGCTACAATACATAAAAATTTTAGAAATTAATTATTTTTCCTAAAAGTAAAAATTTGGTTGCCAAAAATATTTCTAGACCAATTTCTATCATTGAGGGTCAGGTGACAAGTCATCTCGAAGAGGAAATAAATGCACACTTTTAGGGACAACATTTTGAAAAAGTAGCTAATAAATGCACTTTTAAGAGGAAGTTAATTTGATGCCAAAGAAGTTTATTTTTTTAAAGTAGTACTACATGCACCAATTAGTATATTAACTAGTATATCAATACTAGTTGTGATATTATTGTTGATCCCACTCATTATACAAATTACAAATACTAAAAATATCTTAAATTATGTTGCATCATCAATTGGTTCACTATTTAGTGCATTAATTAGTGCATATAGTGTTAGTCATTTTTGTACGCAAAAAAAATTGGAGTAAAGCACCAATAAATCCCAAATAAAGGTTTGTTGCACAATTTAGTCCTGCAGTTTATTTCATAAACTAATAGGTGCTATTTTAATGTTAAAGACTTTGGAATTTATGATATTAGCGCGTGACCTACAAGTTTTAGGGGTAATTGCACTACAAGAAAAAGCAGAATTGGCGACTAAAATTCAAATTTTCGTTGTTAAAAGTAGCAGAATTGGCGACTAAAATGGAATTAGTAGCCAAGGCGACTAAAACAGTTTAGTAGCCAAATGTATAGTTATTGGCGACTAAAAATCAGTTTAATCGCCGATTATATGGGTTTTAGCGACTAAAAAAATTTTAATAGCCAAAAGTGACGGTTTTTGGTGACTAAAAACATTTAGTAGCCAAAAGTATAGGTTTTGGCAACTAAAAAATAGTTTGATCGCCGATTATACATGTTTTACGGACAAAATAAATTTCGTAGCCAAAAGTGAAGCTTTTTGGCTATTAAAAAAAATTTAGTAGCTAAAAGTCAACAATTGGCGACTAGAATTCAGTTTAGTCACCCAAAGTGGAGGGTTTTGGCGACTAAAATTCAGTTTAGTCGCCAAAAGTGGAGGTTTTAGGCGGGAATTAATTCTTTTAGTGACTCAAAAATAATTAGCAACCAAAAAGTTTAGAATTGGCGACTAAAAAACAGATTTAGCCGCCAAAAGTGGTCTCCTATTTTTTTTAGTAAATAATTTATTTTTTACATAAATTATACTGAATAAAAATAATTATGTTTATATATATAGTTTTATATTAATACGGGTCAATATACTATATAAAAAATATATGTTGCATATATATTCATGAGGTGTTGTTGTGGCATAGTGGAGATAGTGTGTTGGTAAAGGTTTGGAATATGGGAGGTTGGTGGTTCGAAACTTCGAAAAAGCAAAGGGTAATTTTTTTTTCTTCTGAAATAAGCTTTTGGCGACTAAAATGTGTGGTTGCCAAAAGCTTGAGTATTGATGACGAAAAAAATAGTCGGCAAATGTATAAATTAAAAAAAAACAATTCACTATTGGAGACTAAAAATTTAGTTGCCAAATGTATAATTTAAAAAATATAATTGAGCTTTGGCGACCAAAGTTTTAGTCGCTACAGACTTCGTTTTTGGCGACTAAAAGTTTTTTAGTCGCCAATACCTTCCCCGGCCGTGTTTTCACAACAAAACCAACGACTAAAAAATTTAGTCGGGGAAACTAAAAAGTCCACTTTTGGTGACTAAAATGGACTTTTGGCGACTAAAAATTTAGTCGGCAAAGGTGCTTTTGTTGTAGTGTTGTGGGTTTGTAGTGATGTTAAATTTGCCAAATTGTCCAAAAAGCGTACTATTGTGTTTTTTTGGGTTTCCGTCTTGCTTGATCAAAACGTAAAAGACGAAGATGGAAAGTTATGGGTTGCCACCCGATATTAAGGGGATGATGATCATTCCATTCCTTTGATATCCGAAGTTGGTAACGTTAATCAGTCAAATCACATTTCGAAAATTAACGTTTGAGTTTTCCCCAAACCAGAAAGGCAAAACCCCTTTTGTAGAAACATTGCCATCGTCATTTGGGAGCGGACATTGAAACATTGTGAGCTGTGATTGACGGTGGCGTTGTATCATCGTGAGTTCTCTTTATTCCATAGTCGACATCGATGTTAATTTAAATGATCCCATGGCGTCAAGTATGTGGTTTGTGATGTTTCTTTCTTTACTTATTTATTTTGGATCTTTGAATGAACAATGGTTTGGTTGAAGTTAGATTTCTCTGCCTATTTTCGTAATGGTAGATGTTGTATTGCATGTTGCTCTATGTTAATGACATTGTGGGTTTGGAAGTGTTTTGATGTAATGCTGATGTTTGATAGTTATGATGGTGTCACTAGGGGGGTATTAGTTTGTGTCCTCCATTGCTAGTTATTTTGGCATAATTGGGGTGGGATGTTTGTGATGTTTGAGTTGGTCATGTTAGTTGTGTTGTTATTATTAGTGTGTTGGTTCGAGCCCCCTATTTTTGTGTGTGTGTGTGTTAATGTTTGGATTATTTGTTTGTGTTGATGATACTGATACTAGTGTGTAATGTGTAATGTCATTTGATGGATATGTAGTGTATAATGTGTAATGTGTACTGGTACTAGTTTATAATGTGTAATGTCATTTGTCATTATGTTTGGTTAGGGCCCCATGTTTTAAGGTCTAATGTGTACAGACACTAGTGTATAATGTTTATGTAGTGTTACGTTATTCGTAGGGATACATAGAGATTGTGTTGTTTGTGGTTGGCATGACGTTTAATGTTTGTCAATTTGATAGTGTGGTGTGTCGACGTAGTGTAATATGGTTGATAAAATAGCTGATTACATTGGTGTAGGTAACGGGTAAATGCTGACAACATTCTCGTATTCGAATAGCATATAGAAATGGTGCGTGGTGGGTATTCGGTACAGAGGGTTGCATGCATGTCTTCTCTGTTTATTGTGTTGGAAAGTGGTTGCGTTGTCGGACAATATTTTAATTTCCAAAAAGCGGTGGCATGTTGATTGTATTAAGTGTTGAAATTTCCAAAAGCGTGGCAATATTGCGATGTTTATTGTATTAAGTGTTGTTGTGGTGTGGTTTGCCTGTAAACTATTGATGAGTAAACCACTTAAGCCCTACATTATTAATTGTAAAACCTATGATAGATGTCACGTACATGTTGTCGAATTTGTATTATGCCCGTACTCATTTTGGATAATAGGTGGGCTTGTTTTTATGTTACAAGTGTTATGTTATGAAGATATTGCTATTAGTTGTCATGCCTGTATTATTTTGATAAGTGTGTTGTACATATAGTTGACTATCTATGTTATAAATTTTTGTTATTTGAAGTACAAGTGTATTTGTGGATGCTTGTTCTGTATGCCATGTGTTAATATGGGAATGTGAATATTGTGGCAGGTAATGCAGCTTGACAAAGTCTTGAAACAAAAACATGACGGAGAACACCAACGGTGCAATCAAATCAAACATCAACCAAATTGGCCACAAGAGTACAAGCACAATTGCCCTTCAAGAAGAAGAAAACAACGCCTGCTACTGTTAAAAAGCCTCTTGTCGATCCACCAAAGTTGATGTACCGTTCGAATGTCGTTGGGGTGATCAAAGTCGTGTTGGAGTTAGAGTTTGGTGTTGGACATATTTGACAGTTGCAGAAGATACCATTCTAGTTAATGATTGAGGTGATCCAAGTGCATAAGTTAGATCCAAAAGCTTACAAAAGTGTGATGCAATGGTGTGCGAATAATCTGACGTCTGATCGAGTGATGAGAAATTCCACATTTGAGAAACATCGACATCCGTTTATTGTTTGAAATTTGATGTGGCAAAGAGAAATTGGATTTGGCACAAGGTGTGAAAGCACCATCAGATTTCATACAATAACATCTGCCTTTTTTGTTTTGTTTTTTTTTTTTCTCTCTCTCTTTTTTGGTGTGGATGAATGTTGAACATCAATCATGTTTTGTGTTAGGGTATTATTATAATGTCGCACGAATTGGGGTGACATTTTTTGGAATGTTTTTGGTGGTTTGGTAAGCTTAATGGGTATTTTGAACATCTATGATGGTGGTATTTCATTTATTGTCATGTATGTTGTTATTGTTGGTAATGAATATGTTATTTTTGTTATTTGTCTATGACTGAATTTACGTAAACATGCGAATTGAAAAGCATTGACCGAGGTGTTTTTGTTGGTTTAAGTAAGGTGTTTGGTTATGCAAAATGTGTCCAATGGCGATATTCCATTGTTTGGCGTACATCTTATTATTGTGGGTAATGAAGATATATATATATATATATATTGTTATTAGTGTGCCAAAGGTGGATTTACGTAAGCGGGGTGTCCGAATAATCTTTGTAGTTGATATGTTTATATGGAAAATGAACATTGCTATTCATATGGTATGTTGTAGTGTCCTCTTGTTGGCATGATGTATTGTCCTCTAATCGAAGACATTCCTATCGGTCATCCGCCCATCAATGGTGTCACACACCCCATCATCGGTTAAATCCATTACACCACAACTAATGCTAGACCTATGCCTCTTTGATTGAATAACCACATCAATATGATTAAAAATTTGAATGACTTAGCAAGGGACACCATGTTTTGAACATTTTCATCACAATCAATCTTAAACTATAAATCGGGAATGGTGAACAAGAAATACACAAATCCGATACCAAACTATCAAACTTTCCACACACCATCAACCAACTGTGCATATGTTAATGCTAGGTGAAGGCGAAATACCACATTTGTTTGTCGAAACTACACAACAACAACACTACAAACTCCATGCTTACAACAAAAGCAGAAAAAAAAGCACATTACACATAATGATAGGGAGAATGTGTATGGTTGGGCTCTCAAATGGCAAGCTTTTGATAAATACCCATGTCTAGTTTGCAACATCACCTTTAAAGAAAAAACCAATTTTCATAAACTTAGATTACAATAGCCTGATACACCAACAACTAACCACATCAATTCCACATCGCAATTTAGTTAGCCTCATATTGGAGAAAGGGTAAAACAAATGACAAAACATAATTACGACTACACACTTTGATAACAATATAAACATCAATCTAGTATACCGTAACAACACCCTTACCATAAAAAAAAATGGATACATGTTTCCACACCACATAGAAGAAAATAACATTAGAAAAACAATGGGAGAACAAATTGACATTGTAAGAACCACAATGGAACTTACCCACGAAATCGAAAATCCAAACATATACATTAGAATGAAAACATCAGGAAAAAAATAAATAAATAAACACCAACCTCGAACAAGTCGCAAAGCCCGTGAAACACACCAACCCAAAATCAACAGCACAAAAAGAATGAAACACATCCAAATCTACATTAAAAAAAAATAAAAAATAAAAAAATTCCACATTAGGAATAAAACATCAAGTGGGAAACATTATCCACCCCCCAAATCACTCCACGCATACCTCCTTAGAAAAATAGTAATGTTAGACATATACCTTAACCCCACACACTATGCAGCAGAAAAAGATCAAAATAAAATCATTAACCAAGGGCAAAAAAGTAAAATCAAAATTAATAAATCAAACATATAAAACATAGCAAAAATAAAAAAAGACTAACTGATTTAAAAGAAAACATTTAAGACTAAATGGAGCAACATTTCTCCATATGAAATTTATGAGTAATTTTTTCCAAAAATTGGTTTCAAAATGATATACTTATTCATCTTTAGGCCTCGTTTGGGAAGCGACCAGATTAGCCAAAAAGTCAAAAAGTTACTAAAAAAGTCAAAAAGCCAACAATCTATACCAAAAAGTCAAATATTCTCTTTTCTCTCTACTTTTTGCACATCTTTTTAAGTAAAAGCTAAAAATCATCCCAAACATACTAATTTTTTTAGCTCATATTTTAGCCAAATAACTAAAAAGTTACTAAATTAGCCTGTTCCCAAACGAGGCGTTAACATCTAATTAGCTGACAATATAACAAGGCCAATCTTATTAACTAAAATATTTTGTTCTTAAAAAATGATTTTGTTATCAAATTTTTATTTGTAAAACCTTATTTTATTGTAGTGTACTATTAATGGTTGCCATAGTTGGCAATAAAAGACTCAAATTTATTTTGACAACATGAAATTTTGGTTAAAAAATCAAAAAAATCATTACAAAAAAGTCAATTTTTCTCTTTATTTATCTATTTTTTTATCAAAAGCAAAACAATGTCTAAAAAAGTCAATATCCTTCATGATTATGCGAAGAAAAAAAGTATTAACTGAAGTTGTGGGATCATCTCAAACTTTCTGACATTGTTCAGATTGTTTTGTTTATTTATTTATTTTAAATTGTATATGGGTAATACTAACTAAAAATCATGTTCCAAAATTGATTTTAAAAACAACTTGAAAGTTTAAAATAAAACAACTAGGGTTTGTAAATTTTTTTATTTTTTTTTATTTTTATTTTTTGCAATCGACGTGGGTTTGTTATTAAAAAAAAAAAACTGTAAATTCATATTATATAATTTTTAAGGCAAAATTTGCTTTACACCCTTGTGCTTATGGGTTAAAGCACTTTACACCTCTCTGGTTCTAATAATTGCAGAGTCACACTATGTGATTTTGGAACAAATTGCAATACTAAGGACTATTTTAGAAATATAGTTATAATCAGCTTTTTGGTGAAAAGCTGCTTATAAGAGCTTATAAGCAGTTTTTTTTGTGAGAGAGGAAGTTGGTAATAATCTAAAGCGATTATTACCAACTTCAAAATAAACCTAACTCTGTTAGGGTTAATGATAAAAGACATTTATACCTTTTTGTCTTCTTCCACAAATTGTTTCTTGCAAAAAGGAATATACTTAATTAAATGTTAAAACCTTATTAAGAATTTTTTTATAAAAAAAAATTACCAAAAGAAATTTTGGCCTTGTTTGGTTTGTGTTTCAGAAAAACTTTTCAGAATTTTTTTTGGAAAAAAATTGAAACTAGTTTGGTAAAAATAAATATGAAAAATATAATTTTAAATTTAAAAAAATTATTTTTGGTCTCCCAAAAGATAAAATTATATAAAAATAATTTTTAATTTTTTTATTTGTTTCACCAGATTAAATTTTAATTTTTTAAAAAAAATTTCTTAAATAAGTTTCTGAAAACCAAAGCGAACATGCATGGCCTTTCTATTTATAGGCTCTTAAAACCTAATGAATTCGTCCTTTCGAGATTTTTAAATTAAAATTTATATTGAATATGAAATTTTGAAGGAAAAAAAAATAACAGATAAATTGGTGGCAAAACAATAGATAGATCCATTTTAAAAATAATTTAAAGCACGTTAAAGCTAAGGAAATCCTTGGCATGGTTTGATATCATGCAAACTATGATTCAATACAATAAAACAAGAATTTTCCTAACCATATAGACTATGTACAAGCACGAAATAATCTGTCTCGTATAATCCTGTTGATCAAGTTTGCACTCCTCCAAACGTCGTCGTTTTATCACCTAAAAACACAAACATGAGCTAGCCGGCGAGTGTGTGCCGGAAACCCCTCCAATGCTTAAGTCAGCAAGTAGACAATGGACACAAAAACTCTGTGAATTCGGGAGTATGAATTGCAATACCTGAAAATAGGTGCCACTACGAGCTTTTATAAATTCCGTATGGTACAATCGCAGTAAGTGTAGATATCCTATTTTTGACCGCTCTTACGACTTGGGCACCATCACTTGCACACCTAATGATGAATGTACATGCTTGTCAAGTGCTCGAAAGTCCTCAGCAGAATGGCATAACTCCGAGCCTCAAAACCTTGTGCCTTGTTTTTACACCAAAACCCAAACCTTTCAAACCTGAAAAACTTGAGACCGGCAGGCCCATTTTTGTGGGCTGCCGGCCATCCTTTTTGGCTGCCGGCCACCCTTGTGAGTTTTTGTTTCTTCTTTTTCTTCTCTCTCTCTCTCTCAGAGGCAAGAAGTCCATTTGCTGATAATGGTGTCTGATTGGCACTGATGCTGATAAAAGGCTAAAAGACATAAGAAAAACAAAAAAGCTTCACATGAAAAGATAGGTTACATTTCATCAAAATTCTTTATTTTATAAAATTTTTTGTGTATATTATTTAATTTTTTTTTAGATTGATTTGATAATCATATCATGTTTAATTTATTACATTTGTCTAATAATAAATAAACGACAAGTACATTTTGAATAATAGATCATACACTTTTTTTTTTGACAAATTAAATATATTACAATTATCAGATCAATTAATTTTTTTATTTGTTATATGTGGATAATAAACATAAAGATTCTAACAAAATGAAAATCATCAAAACAAAATAAACTCCACAAACCTAAACGGAAGGGAAGCCACTTAAAATATTTACATGTATACAAAATTATATCTTGAATATTGTGGTAATTATATTCTAGAGGTGGTAATTATATTAAAACAATAGGTGTTAAGACTGTCGCATCATTTTAAATAAAAATATTATATAAATTTTATTTGTATAGTACTACCTAATTGTATTGTAATAGTTCACATCCTATATCACAAATATATAATTTTGTATGGTTTCTAACTGTACACAGACCAATCATCTAGCTGTGGAAAGAGCTTTTGAGATGATTATCAACTATGGTAAAGCTAAATGTAATTCAAGTCTATCATCATACAATATGATCTCTATCTTAAGTTCATCATTTCATGATCGTCCAATTTTACAACTTGGTTAAAGATGGGAATTATAGTCATTTACTATAGCATGGGAGACTTCACCGGTTAAAAAGCATTGGTTGTGTTATTAAAATTGCTAAAAAAAAAAAAAAACCTTCACAATTAAGACCATATGTTGGGGTGTTTTGAAAAGATGGTTGAAAATTGTTTTTTAACTTTTTTGTGAGAAAGGGAAGTGGATTAAAAATTGAGAAGTGACTTTTAACCCACCTCTCAAAATAAACGTTATCACAAACAAGGCACTTTCGCTGGCTGAGATTCATGTGATCAAAGCATCAAACCACCTTTGGTGGGCTCACGAATGAACATTCTACACGTCACATGGCATAACCTAATTGTCCAACCTTATGCTAATATGCCCTTGCCCTTAACCAAGGGTATATTAACAGATCAATAATGCATAATCAAATCATCAATGTGCATCGCTAATAGCCACCGGTCATGCACACCCCATGACACCAAGGGTCACTCATGAGGCCGTATCATGAGGAATAGAAAGTGCACAAGGACAAGGGTCAAACTTGCAACCTGCTGCATAGAATAACCTTTCTACTAGAGTTAGGAGGCTTATTATCATCTAACGAGAATCCAATAAGTGATCACTCAAATGTAACCAAATAATATCACAGGCACAACCCCTCAAAACACCAACCTCTTCCTTTATTGGTTTTCAACCAGATTTCAGACCAACCAACTTAGTATTGGAAAATGGCTTTTGACCAATGGGGGTTGGTCCAAGTGGAAAGGGACTTGGGTTGCTTAAGCAAAGGTCTCGAGTTCGAGCCTTTGTGGATGCAGCAAACCCCCTTGGGAGAGGACCCCGCATTTGCGCTTGGCAGCTTCCTCGACGGATTAGTCCTGGGTCCAAAAAACCCTGGGGATACCGTGGGAGACCTAGAAAATAGCTTTGTATGAACTTATTTTTTGCTAATTTTGAGTATTAATTAAGGTAGGATCCAAGTGTTATCTTTGACATTTCTAATTAGGTTCATATTTAATGTCGCGTAGTCAATAACATCGTGTATTTGGTTCCTCAAAACCATTTCCGAATCAATGAGAATTCAACACACATTTTCGAGTTCATGGAAATGGCTTTAAGTGAGTTTCTTACACGTTTGTAAAATGTGCTTGTCCCACATAGAAAATGCTTAAAGATTTATTTGAATATATATACTTTGGCTTGCCACACTTGCAATGAGCCCCAAGGGGCACCCCAAGTTTTGTAAGGAATGGAGTTATAGACAAAGTGGGCTTGGCCCAAAACCACTACACGAGCATCGTCGTCCGACCAGGTCGGGTCTTAACTTTAATTTTTTGAACAAAATTTGTTTGAATTTTTCAAAATTCTTGCGGGAAATTTTTTTTCTTTATAGAAATAACTCAAAATTTGCTCCAAAATTTCAAAATTTTCTAGTCGCCTCCTTTCCGAACCGATGTTGTTCCGATTGCACCATTCCGGCCATGTCTGAACAACCACCAAATCCAACCCATATAGGTGCATGCTAGGCTATAAATAGCCTAACATTCCATCAATTCATTTCATCAATTTTTCTTTTCTTCTTATTCATCCTCCTATGCTCTTGCATCTGTCTATTATTTAGTTTCTAATAAATAGAGTCCTGACATTATTTGGTTCGCCATACTTGATTTTATAGTGCTACAAATCAAGTAGTAATTATTGCATCCTAGGCGGGTAGATGTCGTTAAATCTCGAAACACAAGAGGCGAAATCTACTTTAAGGAGATTGTGTTTAACACAAGCCTTGATTTATAATTAAAGCTATTAATCTGAATTTAATTCATTTAATTATTCTCTAGATTATTTAATTTAATTTTGTTATTTATTTTATTTACACATACACACAACCAGCGGGCTATAACACTTAGTAGTGCTACATTTTATGTCATACTCAAGCTTTGATTTGCTCACAATTAACACCTAGGTGCCATGGCTTCAACACCTAATTCACAAATCATCCTAGACTTGTTCCATGTTACTCATGTGAGGAGGATCCAAAATGCCCTTCTCACAGTAAGAAGGATTAATAACTCACAAATCCAAAATGCCCTTCTCCTGGTAAGAATGATTAATAACTCACAAATGAAGTAAAAGGCATGGGCCATCCACATGCAAAATGATAGATTATTATGCTGATTAGGCAAGTTATCCCTCATTTAACACGTAATCAATCACCCTAGGTGTCTAAAAAATTGATAGGCATTATAGCGGGGTTGAAGCAACTAACATAACTAGGCCTCGTTTCGAGAGTAACAATTTTAGCAAAAAAAAGTCAAAAGTCACTAAAAGTTGTTACATCACTCTCTTTATTTTTCAGTACATCTTTTTGTAAAAAGTTAAAAAGTTACTAAAATTGTATATTCCCAAAAGAGGCCTAAAACTATTAAAACATGAATTCAGAGAAGAATGGACTCCAAAAGGATCAAATGAATGGTTCATCCATATAATCTTCCAGTGCAGTGTACTCATATCTATGTCGGAAGATGAAACGTATGAAATTGTATATGATAATGTTAGGAACATGCAAGTAAAGAGCAACAAAATTACCCAATCGCTCTGCTACCTTTCACAAGAGATGTATATCAAACTTTCCGAGACCAAAAAAGAATTCGAGTGGTCCCTTGGAGAGACATTAAATATGGAAGGAACTAGAGAACTAATTGGCACCAATGAACACCTTTGTTCCTTTATGATAGCCAAACAATCGGTTTAATTTCATATCTGTTCGACTTGAAGAAAAGAAAAAGCAACATGAGACCTACATGCCACTTCAAAGAAAATACGTCTTGTGAGGAATCACCACAAACATCTTTGTCATAAAGGCATTGAGATGCTGCAACATTGAGAGGAATTATTAGAAAGACAATTGTGGTCACACGTAACATAATGCAACGAATGTGGTAGAATATATGACAAATAATTTTCCAAATTATTACCATCTCTTAGTAACAATTTTCCATGTTGAGTAAAGAAAACTATTCAAGCAAGAATATATGACAATTAATTCTCACATTACTATATGGCGGTGTCACCACGTTAAATTAAAATTTACATGATCGGATTTCAGACCAAAGACACGCTTACCCTCCTTAAAGCAAATAATAAGAAAAATCACTTAGTAAGAGGAAGGGGGTTAAGGAAATGAACAATCGCAAAGTAAAATTACGATTCAACTTCAAGTGGTCATTTGAGGATGAAAAAGAGTCACGTGTTCTCCAAGGTTGAGTTACATGGCAAATCCAAAAATGAAAATGGACTGAACTAGTCCACAATAATCCAATCTCAAATTTTGAAGCCATGAGATATAAGATGTTAAAGGAACTAAGAATATAGGCCATGTTTGATTCACAAGACTAATAGTGAGATATTAATAATCCTATCAAAATTAGTATGGTATTCACTATCCAATTGGATTAATAATCTCACCCCTTGTCCCATTACTAATAATCCTATAAATTTGTTGGATTAATTATCCATTGGATTAATAATCCTAAACCAAAATGTTAAAACAAACATAGGATAATTGGGTCCACGGATTAATAATCTCAATCCCATGCTCTAATCCATCCCATCAAACATGCCCATAGGGAATTAAGAAACGGAACCCATGAAGAACATGAATTTAGATAATATTTAAGAGTAACGGTGAGTTGGGTTGAGCCGTGTTAGTGCGCTTTAGTTTGGGGGTTACTTAGTTTATTATTCCTTTTAGTATGTTTGAATTAGTGGTGACATATAGTTTTAATACTTTGTTTAGGGCACTAGTTGGACTTTTATACTCTATTCGAGGATTATATTATTTTGGTTTCAGGTGAGTAGTTTCATGCTACATATTTTTATAAATGTTCCCCTACCCTGAATTATTGGAAAATTAAATTGTTGTTTCATGACTAAACTGTTTTGATAAATTATTACATTATCAATTGAATCAAGTTATTTCTGAAACATCTGTGAACTTGGCATACTGTAAACTATTTGTTTTGGTCTCATGTTTGTAATGATGAACTACCATGTTTTGCGAAACTGATGTGTATTGATTATTGGGACCATATGTGTATTTAGTCTAGGAAAATTATTCCATTGTGTGTGGTGACTCTGGCCACTAGGGAACAGATCCGGGTTGGACCACGATGACTCTAGTACTCAACGATTGTAAGGAAAAGACCTTAAAAAAAAGCTAGGTGACCTTCAATTGGATCGTGTTTGAGAAAAGGCCCAGGTGCCACCCTGAGGACGACTCTTAGTTCGGTATTGGATCCACCAGGGCTTATAGCCTTGAGAACTCTGTGGCATACTATTTGTTTTTATTGGCACCCAGAAAATTATTGGTGTTCATGTTATAATCTGTTTTAAGTGGAAAATGTCATTTATCATGTTCTTGCGACACATGAGTATTTTAAGTGTTGAACTGTGGAACCTTCTTTTTGAAACAGATTGTATTTACCAAACTGTATGCCAATCTAGTTTCTATGATATATATCTTATTTTGGAATTGTGCCATGTTTTCAAAACTGTATCTACTATCCATGTTGCTACTCTTGAGCTATCGGTGACTTGGTTTTATCACTTAGGGTGTTAGAAGGACTTAGGGTGGACTCATGGTGTAGTTGAGACTCGATTGCATGCACCTCTAGGACATTCATTTATTTTGTTTTAGATTGTAATGTCAAGTTTGTGCACTTTTTATTTTTATTGAGGTTCATTTAGGATTATTTTGAGATGTGGGCTATTTATATCCCATAAGTTTGGATGATATTGATTATGGTTGGTTTGCCATTTATACTTGTGGTATGTCACTGGTTTGAGTTTGGTTATTTATTACTAGGTGTAACAAGCCTACGGGGGACCTCGCTACAGCTCGGACTCGATTTTTGTCACGGTTCTAAATCTTGAATCAAAGAGTCCAAATCCGGCAAATCGATTTGTAAAAACAGATTTTTTGAAAAAAGTACCAAACATGGGTGCTTTGCGGAATCTGAGTTGCCACCTAAATATTTTATTTTGGGAAATTTAGGAAACCACGACTCGGTGCCAAAGGCCACGTGTCGTCATCACCAAAGTTGCCTTGGCTCGGGAACTTAGATGCGATTGGGGAAGGTCACTTCGTGAGCACCCTCGCTCGCCCGATCAAAGATCGGCCTCTACTAACCATGATATCTAGTTTTGAAAGCTTTATGCGTTCTTATTCCAGTTATTAGCCTAGATTTACTATGTGATGCGCACAACATACAAATATAGACCGGGTCGCCTGAATTGGAACAAAACATTTCATGTTTGATTTTGAAAATGGTTTGATGGTGCTACTCGGAAGCAGGCTAAGACGTGGATTTGCCATCCTCGGGTCGGATTAGAAAACATGATTTTGCCACTATCTAGTGGGCTTAAAACACACAGTCAATGATTTGTTCCAATCCAACTAACCTTCACCCACAGGCATTCAAGCAGTTATATTACATAAGCAGTTAGCCTCATGGTAAGCATGCTATTCATGGCAGTCACTCATACGCATGCAAGCATGCTAAAGCATAAGAACTCACCGAGTACTCCAGACCATAACAGAAATTGATTAGAAATCTATGCATGATCCTAAGTATACAGAAGTGCCTGATACAACACATGCAAAAATGTAACTATAGCTAACATATGGAATACTCTGACTAACATGTATTCAACTTGGAATTGAAATACAAATGGAGTTAGTATGATGCGCGAGCACGTGTATGCAAAGCAGATGAATGTGTGCAAACATGCTATCATCTTGTATGCTAATTGAAACATGCCTGATCTAACCATCATAGCGAGGTAAATAAAAAGGAGAAAAGGCGTGGGGTTGGAAGACATACATCACACTCACGCACACTTATTACAACATTGCCCTCGCCTGAGGGTCGAATAATATCTGATCCCAAATGAATAGTGCAGTCGAATAAATAATACGGTCCAAATATGTACAAAAATCCTAATTAACTACCAAATTAACTAAGAAAACATTAAGCGGCATGCAAGCGAGCGGTATAACTCTTCTTGAGATGATCAATGATGCATATCAGGGTTGCTTTGCGCGAAATCCTTTGTGATGCCCCAATTAGCCTCTGTTTTGCAATAATTTTGGAAAGCGCCAAGCCGGAAGGCTGGCGATTCTCGATTTCTTTAGAGAGCGAAAGAAAGGCGTGGTAATGTATTTTCACAAATGTATGCATGCCTCGATCCTCGTGCCACCAATCACGCATCTCGATGCATGATGGCCGAGGACTCGAATTGCACAACTCAATATGAAATGAATGCACAAGAAAACACAACAAGACCTAACTCCATCATGGATAATCCGGAGTGTCAATGGTAGGAATTGAGACATGTTTAAATCACTAGAAGTATGAAACGCCCCTCGTATCCTGTGCTCGGGCGAACTCCTATCCCCAGCACAATGCAACATGCATGACATGCATGAAATGCAACTAAGATACAACCTAACATGCAACATGCAACATGCTATGAAATGGCATACACGATGCATGAGGTAACATGGCATACACAATGCACTAACATACAACCTAGCATACACAATGCTATGAAATGGAATGGCATACACAATGGAATATGGGCTTACACCAACGTGAGTGGACCTCAGCCACACTCACATAAGAGGCCATAAGATAAAAATGAGACAACTCGAAATGCGTGCTCACGTGCACGCAAACCGAGGACCAACCCTAAGGCACCAAATGCCACTCTAACAAGACATGGCAAGGCATGGAATATGGCATACTAGCATGCAAATTTCAGTAGCAAAATATGATGCAAAACAGCCCCAAAACATGGAAACATAGCACCCGATACATGGAATGAGACCCGAAACATGAAATTAGGTACATGGAATGACCTATGGCTATGCAAAGCATGTGTTATTTGAACATGAAGTATGAAGAAAGAATCAAGACAGTCCCAAAACAAGCATATTTCCAGTTTTAAGCAAGGCCAAAAGGTGAACACAAATAGGGCTAAACCAACATGCAAAAATGGCCCCGAAAGAGAGATAAAGAAGCAAGTGGAAGCTTCTGGCCATAAATGGCCAAGAGCCCTTTAAAAAAGTTGAATAGGGGCTCAAAATGAAGCACTTTATAGTTTACAAAAAGCCACGAAAACAAATACAAGTATGGCTAAACTATTATGCAAGAAATGGACCAAAAGGGAGACAAAGAAGCAAGTGATGGTTTCTTGCCTCAAAAAGAGGAGGGCCCTTCAACAAAGTTGAAGAGGGGCCCAAAACATGGTATTTTACAGTTAGTCACCAAACCCAAAACAGTGCACATGCAAGCTTAAAATACTATGCAAAATAAGACCGAAAAAGAGGTTTAAACACAAAGATCAAAAAGGAAGCTTCAAATAGAAAAAGTCCCTTGATCAAACATGAAGAGAGGATCAAAATAAGGCTATTTAAAGTTTGGACCAGAGCCCAAAAATACAAGCACAAGGAGCTAACAAAACATGCAAAAATAAGGCCAAAAGAGGGAAAAAGAATCAAGTGGCAAAAGGAAGCCTCAAACAGTGAATACACCTTCAACAATGTTGAAGAAGGGTTCAAAATAAGCCACTTTTAAGTTTATAACCAAGCTCAAAACAGTTTACAAATAGGCCTAAAATACTATGCAAGAAAGAGGCGTACAAGAGAGGTAAAGAAGCAAGTGGTAGCTAGAGACCTTAAACATGGAAGGACCCTAAAAAAAACATGAAAAAGACCTCAAAATAATTCTATTTTCAGTTAGGGCCGGAGCCCAAAAATGTAAGCAAGTATGGCTTAGAAAGCATGCAAAAAGCTTAGAAAGAGGAAAGTATGGCTCACCCTTGTAGACCAAACTTTAACAACCTCTTAAACGAGAAAAGGTGCTCCTTACCTATGGAAAACCAGCTCCAAGTGTTGGAAAGGATGGTGGGGAGGTGGTGCTATGTGGTGGTGTAGAAAGGGGCCAAGAACAAAGGATTTTGATGCTTGGAATATAGAGAGAAATTAAATGTAGGAGGCTTAAAAAATTTTCTAACCCTCTAAAAGGGAGCTGGAGGGCACAGTTATATAGGCAAAAGAGTGGAGGAAAAGGAGGAAATGAAATTCAAATTTCCGCCAAAAGTTAGCCTCGGATATAAAATCTGGGAAATAGAGGGCTTTTGTAAAGTGCACGGAGAGAGGATCAAGGCAATTTGGTTAGAAAAGTTTTAGGTGGCGGTGGCCCTCCCCATGGCCCGCCGGCCAAGGGTCAAAGGTCAAGCAAGATTAGTGGCGGCCACCTCGGATTAGTGGCCTCCCATGTGTGTACAACACAACCATGTGGTCAAAAGCTGGAGAAGGTGAACCGGAGAGAGAAAAAGCCCATTTTTTAGAGGGGTTCAAAAGGGTCAAACACAATTACTGGCCGGCCATATGATATTGGTGGCCTCCCTGGTGTCTACAACACAAATATGTGGTTTAGGGCAAGGAAAAGTGGCCTTAGGGTGGGCAACATTGACTTTGTTGTGGGAAAAGCAGACGGAGGCGATGAAGGAATAAGCTGGTTGTCGAGAACAATTACTGGCCTCCCACCCTTCTACAACCTTCCTAATAGTGAAAATAAGGCCTCTACCAAAAATGAGCCCAAACCGATGCAAAATGAAGGTTCAGGGGCAGCGGCTTGGGGCCTGATAGGCACCTTGGAGGTGGTGTTTGACCACGAAGTCGGTCTCTCGGACCACAGTGTCCCTCAAAAGGGAGGAAATAAGGTACATGCCAAAAACTGGAGCAAGCGGAGGTGGTTAGGCGGTCCCGAACCGAGGCACACAGTGACGACTCCAGGGAGGCGGGCTCGAAATGGGAAAAGCGATCTCTGCAGAAGCGTAGCCTCTGACCGAGAGATGATCCACGAGACCTCTCCTCCCTTGGGAAGAAAATAGAAAATAAGCGCTGGTTCTAAGCGAGGCAAAAGCCTGAAAGCCGGAAGTCTGGAGGCAAGGCTCGCAGCCAAGACTCTGAGACTTCTTAACGAGCACGATATGTAGCATTACCAAGTACTCAATCGGTGACGTCTGAGTCTTAAGGTCGGTCAAAAATGGGGTGTCTACAGTTGCCCCTCTTTGATAGAACTCGGAAGTCAAGAAGTGACGGGAGTGAATGTCAAAGCCCAGAGATGACCCATTTTTGACAAGGCCGAAGACTTGGACAAACAAACAAAATATAGATAAATAAATGGTTGTGCCTGCAGGCTGCCTACGTATCCTTTTGCAAGGAATCAAACCAGCGTAGTTCAGGGGCAGGATAAAATGATATGTAGAAATATTTTGATAATTGGACTTATACGCTACACGAAGCCAATTTGAAAGTTTGGACTTATCGCTCTGTGGCATTGGTTTGAAAATTGGACTTACTCGCTCTGTGGCCGGTTTGAAAATTGGACTTATCGCATACATGGCCGGTTTGAAATTGAGGACTCATGCAATACCTTTGCAATGTAGTGGCTAAGATGCAATGTAATAGCTAAGAATGAACGGTACCTTCACGAGGCAATTGGCAATGACTTACCTCGACAATGTCCTACCTCATCTTGATGTGGGAATCTTCCTCCTCTTCTCGGTTGAACCCAGGTACTACTTTTCTCCTGACTATGGTTGCGGCTTTCCTATTCTCCAGCAGGTGTGAGCTAGGTTAGATCGGTATCGAAATTGAGGCATATCTGATGCTATCTCAATCTCTGGTACCCATCTGATTTCAAGCCTTGGATATACCTGGTATTTAAACCGGACTTTAGTCTCGAGAAATCCCAAACCTTTGTGTTCTAGGCATGAGCCATTGAACTCTAGTTTCCACCATCTTAATTGGTCTCCTAGGAACTCACGGCTAACACAGGAAGGTGGCTACACCAGACCACCAGAAGTCGTTCGGGCACGACAAACACTAAAGGAATTGCACCTTTAGAGGATTTAAGGTCTCCTAGACCGGACAATAAAATAGATATGATGTAATGGATGTAATAGATGTGATGCAATAGATAATAGATGCGATGCAACAGAGAGCACAATGGATGCAAAATGGCGACATATACCAACCCTTATTTGGACTCGTGAGTGGAGGAAGAACAAAGAAAATTAGTGTCGAGGGCGCGTTCACGCAACCTAAGATAAATTCGAGACATATTTGAAATCGTGTGAGGAAGGGACAAAGAGAGAAACATAGGGACTTATCCGGTGTTTGAATGGTATAAACATTGGGCGTATTAGAACACTTTTAACCAAAACGAGAAACCTAGGGGCGTATCGGTGTTTCAAAATGGTGTGAGCATTGGAACATATTGAACGCTTTTAACGAAAAGGAGAAACCTAGGGGCGTATCCGATGTTTGAGAATGGTGTAAGCATTGGAATGTATTCGAACGCTTTTTAGCAAGGAGAAACATAGGGCGTATCCGGTGTTTCAAAATGGTGTGAGCATTGGCGTATTCGAGCGCTTTTAACGAAGGGGAGAAACATAGGGATGTATCCGGTGTTTTAGAAACGGTGTGAGCATTGGGCGTATTCTAAATGCTTTTAAGCGAAGGGGAGAAACATAGGGGCGTATCCGGTGTTTGAATGGTGTGAGCATTGGGCGTATTCGAGCGCTTTTAATCGAAGGAGAAACATAGGGGCGTATCCCAATGTTTTGGAAAGGTGTGAGCATTGGAATGTATTCGAGCGCTTTTAACAGGCGGAGAAACATAGGGCGTATCCGGTGTTTGAGAATGGTGTGAGCATTGGGCGTATTCGAGCGCTTTTAAGAAGGGGAGAAACATAGGGGCGTATCGGTGTTTGAAGAGAAGAAAGCGTAAAGCGTATCCGGTGTTTGAAAGAGATGCGAGCATTGGGCGTGTTCCAAATGCTCTAAACCAAAGGAGGTCTAACCCGTCGCGCACAAGGAGAAAGAGTGATAATTGCAAGTGAAAAGGTGCATAACAATGCAAGTAATAAGCATAACAATGCTAGATAGATGTGCATAATCAATGCAATGAATGAGCATAACAATGCTAGTGAAGTGGGTGCATAACAATGCAATTGGGCGATGCATCACAATGCAAAAGGAACATGCGTGACAACGCATATTTGAAACAAAATGCGAATAAGGGAATATAAGCCTTAATGATACCAAATTCAACGCGACCTCGATTTACCTTTCGAAAGGTTTTGCAACACTCGGCTCAAAAGCGGGTACACCTGTTCATACGAGAGAGATAACATCTCTGCTTTGCTTTAATTGCCATTACGACTTGGGTAGGCTTAAGCTTGAAATTTGAGATACACTCATACTTGAGTAGTGACAAGGCACGAGGAGGTACATCTGAGTACAATCACGGACTTTCTTTGAAGGTGAAACACACTCGGATGCTTGATTTTCCCTCTTTTCTTTTGCTTTGCGATCTGGAACCCATATAGCATCGATAGGTCCTAGTTTTCTTGTTCTCACATGACTGGGTTGAGCAGTGCGATTTTATGAAAGAGCGAATCTTGTTTTGCACAAGCGTGAAGAATGGCACAACACTTTGAGCACAAAGCGATTTTATTTTTGAAATTGAGATATGAGTTTTTCGACCGGTATTGGGCCTCTGTTGAACACTGACAAAAAGACTCAACAAGGAAATAAAAGGCACACAACCTAGACACATCGAGTAACACTCAAAAGCGACTCAAAACAAGAATCGAGATAAAACAAAAAGACCACGACACTCGGGCGTGCACGGGAACTGTTTCACTGGGTAGTGTTTCCCACCCTTTCTCATTTGTGATTCTCACATCACTCGGCCCTCAAGCTCTGTTTTTTCACGAAAAAGCCCTTTTCTCACTTTTTCTCTCAACTCACATCTCTCTATTATTCAATCTCTCATTTTAAATCCCTCTCCTGGGTGGTTGATGGATAAATAGAAAGTTGTGGGCTCTTGCCCCTAGCATTTCGCTAGATTCTTCTTCTTCGCACTTTTGACTAGTGAGTTTCTCCCACGAGAGTTGTGCTACTGGCTGGGTGTGTAGCAAATCTGCGTGATATCTGTTGTGATGCTCTGTTAGAGTCTGGGCGTGATCGGATCTGTCGAGATGAGAGTGGAATATCTTGATCCATTCGATTCGTGCTTTGCACTTGGCTTGATACCTCGTTGCTCGGAGGGTGAGAGAGCTTCGGCCTTTCTTTATTAACCGGTTGTGTCCTTTTGGCGGGTAGAGTGCCCTTCTTGGTAAGTATTGTGGCAATGGGAAAAACCGAACACGACTCTGTGCCCCTAGTTCATCATTTCAACCATTTTTTGTTTTTGGCTTTCTACTAAGACAATTTTGACCAAAATGTGAGTTAGATTAACATGCTTGATCAATTTTCTGATTTAAAATCATGCAAGTTAGGCTATGAGCATTGGAAATTTTCCTTTTTTGGGTCCAAGAAAAAGGTCCAGTTTCGGAAAATGAAATAATTTTCGAGAAAATTAGTCAACCTCAGTAAAAATTCTCAAAAACTATTTTTGCAAACGACCAATTGCTCAACGAACATGAAACCTACTCTGAGATGCACAACCTCGGATCTGAAGGAAAATTGCCTGCTTGAAGAAGAAATTTGCATAGCAGCGGAAAGTTGGCCCTTGTTTGAACGGCACCGCGGCGCATTGAATGGCAACGGAAAGTTGCCCCTTGTATAAACGACACTACAACACATTGAATGGCAATGGAAAGTTGCCCCTTGTTTGAACGGCATCGCAGCGCATTGTAGTCGATCCTCGGGCAGCGAACACAACGGACTCTCGGATCTGAGAAGGCAAAGATGATCAAAACCATTACATGGACACAATCGGTTTGGAAGTGTTTATGGCTGGACTTTAGAATGAAGTTGCCTATGTATTCCAAAGATGGGAATCAAGACTTACGTAGTTCAGGGTTAAGGTACACTCGGGTATTAACCTCTCCTTTTCAGGCTCTAACTTTTGCCAAAGGCGCCGATCGTGGTTTTCGACCTTACGAGCTTTGTTCTTCTTTCTTTTTCATTTCTTTTCTTCTCTCTTTTTTTTTTTTCTTTTTTTTTCTTTTCTTTTTTTTTTTTTTTTTTTTTTTTTTGCTTTTCTTCTTTTTTCTCTTTTTGCTTTTTGTATATATCTTTTCTTGCTCTAACTTTTGCCTGGGTCGCCCAGGTTTTCGGCCCAGTGAGCCTCTCAAAGGGTAAAAGTGTAACAAGTCCATGCCAAATGGTTTTAGGATCTCGAAGCCATCCGTATCCAAGAGAGTGGTTTTGTATGTCGATTTTGAAGGATCCATCTTGACGCCGAGAACATTGGACATTTTGCCGCTAGTTTGAGGGTGTTTTATTCTAGCTTTGCAAGCTTCTTGATGGTCGATCTTCTTGATCGATTTTGGTGCCTCTTGTTAGAAATTTGTTTCAAATCTGGCCACACAGGCCTCATATCGCGGTTGACCGTTGAACACTCTGAATCCAAGGTCAAGGTTTGAAAGCAAGGGCTCAAGTCTCGAAATGAGGCGATCCTAAATTGCACAATCTCAAGTGATTCCACACAGTCTTAGCGGACTACACAAAACATTTTGTTTTGAAAATTTTTAAAAGCGACAAATCGTCATGGCTGAAGATAGTGTGAAACGTCTGGATCAAGCTAAGGTCCTTCTCAATACTCATGCTAACAAGCATGATTTCATTCATTAAGGGCTTAGCGCTTCTCTTTCTCTCAATTGATCAAAATTTTGCAAAACAGGAATTCCTTCCTCTTCGTTTTCTATAATATTCAAAAAGTTTTGGAAAACTTAGGTCGATGCAATGAATTCAAGGCACAAAAAGACCTGACTTCTAATCAAATCTTGCTATCTTATTTGGAATTTTTGGTACAATTGGCACAGCGAAAACACAAAAGCATGAAAAACCTTCTTTGTTCATTCAAATCTGTTGGCGTTCTTGGCTCAAAGAAATAGACTCAAAACAAAGCGAAAAGACAAACACAAAACAAAATGGTGGCGCTTGAGGTAACAGCTAGAATCACCCGACTTTTATACTAGCAGGTGACTCGATACAACAAGGCAGACCCAAAACAAAAGAGGTGACTCAAAACAAAAAAGCAGACTCAAAAACAAAACAACATAGTGACCAATACCTAAGTCGGAATGTACAAAACCGGCATTCACAAATGCTCAAAATAGTCGTGCCATACACCATATCTGAAATAAATGAGCAGCCCTTGGTGGTTCATCCTCGATCACATCACATTATACCCTACAAGTTCAGCGATCAAGTGCCGATAGACTTTGCGGGACTGGTGTGGGGATGACCGTTGTCAATCAAATTTTGTATCTCGTGGCGGAGCCGGGCCTTAGCTGTCGGTGTCATGACGGTTTGTTGATGGAAAGCGATTACTTAGTCGGGTCATGCTTTGAAGGAGAGAATCGGGTGGCCAGATTACTCTAGCGGTTTCGGATGTCCTTTCTGAGTAGGACCCCGGGGCTTTAGACAAAGACATATAGAGTGGCGTGAAAACCCTCTTGCCTCGGGGTAGATAGTCCAAGTTCGGGGTTTGAAGTGGATGCACCAACAAAGGGTGGCTACTCTTGGTGTGGTGGTGGCGACCATGCCCGCCGGAAGATCTTGCGGTGCGTCACCGTGGTGGTCACATTCAAGCTAGCGGTAAGCGCCCTCTGAGCTACTCCTTCTCTGGTCAATGAGTCCTGCTTCATGGCGTCCTCGTCATGTACTCATCTCATGCAAATCTAAAAAGGTAGGGAAGGGAGCACGATCATTTTCTGCATTAGTTTGAGGCGGAGGTTGCGTACAACCATCCATATTTGATCCTTATCCGTTGGCCTAATGGTCATCATTGAGGCTTTGGCCTCCAACCCGCAATTACGAAAGCTCTCCTTAGGCTCTTGCCTCGTCGTCTCAAGATCACGGGTCGTAACCTCGATTTGGGTATTGTATGAATATTGTGCGAAGGCCTCGGCCATCTCCTCAACCGTTTCACTGAATCCTCTAATTTGGCGTACGGATGGCGCAATACGGTGAGGTCTGCCAAAAGGAAAGCTTGTAATCTTGTCAAGCCCGCCGGTGCTGAACATCTAAAACAAACTTCGAGGTGGACCATGGGATCTCGACCCGTCAACGATCGATGTGAGGCATCTTGAACTGTCCGCAGCGATTATTCACAGTGCGTCGGTGTACCCGTCCTCAATGTCCGGGATGGACTTTACCCCCTGTGATTTCTTGAACAACTTTTCAAGCTTGCTCACCTTTAATGCTGTGGGGTCCACCTCGGACTCAAAGGGAGAATCCGACAGGTTGGTGGGTGTTTTGGATAATTGGGTAGGATTGGGGGTGGAGCCCCCTCTAGGAATGTCCGTACCTTCTGGACATTTGGCGTCTCCCAGTCTTTGGAGCTCTGGCGGGAAGAACTTGTTGTGAAGCGAGGCCTTGCGCTTTGCTATTGCGGCAGGTGATGAGCTCGGCTGTTGAGCCATGATTGCAACTTCTTTGCTTGGAAAATTCGCTTAGCGGACAGCGTCTTCTTTGCATGAGTTTCATAGTTTCTGCATTTGGCATCATTGCCTCCATCACGATGTATTCTCGATCCATCGGTGACGTAGATCTATCTCTATGGCAACAATTGAGACCTCGGTCCAAGTATTAAGGGCCTTGATCGTAGCTTCTTGAGTGGTGATCGTACTGTTGGCCCTTTACCTGTTTTGGCGAAGGAACACTAATTTGCCCTTAAATTGAATCTCGACCTAACAAAGTCTATCGGCACTAGTCCAATGTACTCGGGGATATCAGACATACGAAGCTATAGTTTCAAGACTACCCTAGCAAAAAGAAAGCAGGACACCTCGGCTCAACTTAACCAGCGAATCTGAGCATAACGGGATGGTGTGCCCTCTATTGGTCTGCCCCAAAATTCTGCCTCAAAATTGATACCCTCGGGTAAAACTGAATCCCAAAATATTGAACTGGTGCACTTGAACTGATGCCAAACTTGTACCGATACATGCATTTACGTAGAGGCGCACTCTAAAGCACATAACGATAAGTGAGAGCCCAAACACCCTATGTTGGGAAGGGTTTTCTGTCCTATTTTGTCGGAAGCTAGGGTTTCACTCATGCCGCGGTTTCAAACAACCTATATCAGATAAGCAACTTTGTCCTAGTTTGGAATGGTCACTATGGATTAGAATATGCACTAGGTTGAATGGTCGAAAAGGTGCCGGTAAAATCGGGGTTTGTGTTCCCATCTTGGCGAGCCCAGTCGACCTTATGGTCATGCCTTGACAAGACAAGCTTCCCAAACCGTTCGAGAATAGCGATGGCAAACCACGGTGTCCTAGGCGCACCAATGTCAATGCAATGCATAGAAACACACAAATGTAATCAAAACAAGATATCATGAGTTCGAGTCAAGTTCTTTAAATCTCCAGCAGAGTCGCCAGAAACTGTAACAAGTCCGCGAGGGACCTCTCTATAGCTCAGACTCGATTTTTGTCATGGTTCTAAATCTTGAATCCAAGAGTCCAAATCAAACGCGTCATTTTGAGAAAAGCAGATTTTTTGAAAGAAGTGCCAAACATGGGCTGCTTTGCGGATACAAAATCGCCACCTAAATATTTTATTTTTGGAAATTTAGGAAACCACGACTCGGTGCCAAAGGCCGCGTGTCGTCATCACCAAAGTTGCCTCGGCTCGGGAACTTGGATGCGATTGGGAAGGTCGCCGTGAGCACCCGCTCAAAGATCGACCTCTACTAACCATGATATCTAGTTTTGAAAACTTTATGCGTTCTTATTAGGTTATTAGCCTAGATTTACTATGTGATCGCCTGACATACAAGTATAGACAGTGCTTTGAATTCTGAATTGGAACAAAACATTTCATGTTTGTTTTTGAAAATGGTTTGATGGTGCTACTTGCAAGTAGGCTAAGGCGTGGATTTGCCACCCTCGGGTGGAGCTTAGAAAACATGATTTTGCCACTATCTAGTGGGCTTAAAACACCACGATCAATGATTTGTTCCAATCAACTAACCTAACCTTCACTCACGAGGCATTCAGCGGTTATATCACATAAGCGATTAACCTCATGGTAAGCATGCTATTCATAGCAATCACTCACGCATGCAAGGATGCTAAAGCATAAAAACTCACCGAGTACTCCAAGCCAAAAGCAAATTGATTAGAAATCCATGCATGATCCTAAGTATCTGAAATGCCTAATGCAACACATGCAAAAAATGTAACTATAGCGCATTTCGGCTATCCTAAACATGGCATATGGAATGCTCTGACTAACATGTATTCAACTTGGAATTGAAATACAAATGCAGTTAGTATGATCTTGTAGAAACTGGTGTATGCAAAAGAGATGAATGAGTGCAAACATGCTATCATCTTGTATGCTATTGAAACATACCTAATCTAACCATCATAAGCGAGGTAAATAAAAAGGAAAAAAAGCGTGGGGTTGGAAGACATACATCACATTCACGCACACTTATTACAACATTGCCCTACGCATGGTAGAATAATATCATTCCCAAATGAATAAATGCAGTCGAATAAATAATACGGTCCAAATATGTACAAAAATCCTAATTAATTACCAAATTAACTAAGAAAACATTAAAGCGGCATGCAAGCGAGACTACCTTGACTCTTCTTCGATGATCAATGATGCTTATCAGGGTTGCCTTTGTGCAAAATCCTTTGTGATGCCCCAATTAGCCTTTGTTTTGCAATAATTTTTGGAAGCCGCCAAGCCGGGAAGCTGCGATTCTCAATTTCTTAGCGAGAGGCGAGGAAAGGGGCGTGGCAATGTATTTTCACAAATGTATGCATGCCTCGATCCTCGTGCCACCAATTACGCATCTCGATGCATGATGGCCGAGAAGTTGAATTGCACAACTCAATATGAAATGAATGCACAAAAAACACAACAAGACCTAACTCCATCATGGATAATCAAAATTATCGGTGGTAGGGAATTGAGACACGTTAAAGTCACTAGAAGTCTGAAATGCCCCTCGTTTCTCGTGCTCGGGCTAACTCCTATCCCCAGCACAATGCAATATGCATGACATGCATGAAATGCAACTAAGATACAACCTAACATGCAACATGCTATGAAATGGCATACACGATGCATGAGGTAACATGGCATACACAATCGCTAACATACAACCTAGCATACACAATGCTATGAAATGGAATGGCATACACAATGCAATATGGGCTTACACCAGCGTGAGTGGACCTCAGCCACACTCACATAAGAGGCCATAAGATGAAAATAAGACAACTTCGAAATCGTGCTCATGTGCAAGCAAACGAGGCAAACCCTAAGGCACCAAATGCCACTCTAACAAGACATGGCAAGGCATGGAATATGGCATACTAGCATGCAAATTTCAGTAGCAAAATATGATGCAAAACAGCCCAAAACATGGAAACATAGCACGATACATGGAATGAGACCAAAACATGAAATTAGGTACATGGAATGACCTATGGCTATACAAAGCATGTGTTATTTGAACATAGTATGAAGACAAAATCAAGACACTCCCAAAACAAGCATATTTCAGTTTTAATCAAGGCCAAAAGGTGAACACAAATAGGGCTAAACCAACATGCAAAATGGCCTAGAAGAGAGATAAAGAAGCAAGTGGCAGCTTCTGCCATAAATGGCCAAGAGCCCTTGAAAAAAAAGTTGAATAGGGGCTCAAAATGAAGCACTTTACAGTTTACAACAAGCCACGAAAACAAACACAAGTATGGCTAAACTATTATGCAAGAAATGGACCAAAAGGGAGACAAAGAAGCAAGTGATGGTTTCTTGCCTCAAAAAGAGGAGGGCCCTTCAACAAAGTTTAAGAGGGGCCCAAAATATGGTATTTTACAGTTAGTCACCAAACCCAAAACAGTGCACATGCAAGCTTAAAATACTATGCAAAATAAGGCCTAAAAAGAGGTTTAAACACAAAGAGAAAAAAGGAAGCTTCAAACAGCAAAAGTCCCTTGATCAAACATGAAGAGGGGATCAAAATAAGGCTATTTACAGTTCAGACCAGAGCCCAAAAATACAAGCACAAGGAGCTAACAAAACATGCAAAAATAAGGCCAAAAGAGGGATAAAGAATCAAGTGGCAAAAGGAAGCCTCAAAAAGTGAAGAGCCCTTCAACAATGTTGAAGAAGGGTTCAAAATAAGCCACTTTTAATTTTATAACAAAGCTCAAAACAGTTTACAAATAGGCCTAAAATACTATGCAAGAAAAGAGGCATACAAGAGAGGTAAAGAAGCAAGTGGTAGCTAGAGACCTTAAACATGGAAGGACCTAAAAAAAACAGACCTCAAAATAATTCTATTTTCATTAGGGTGAGCCCAAAATGTAAGCAAGTATGGCTTAGAAAGCATGCAAAAGAAGCTTAGAAAGAGGGAAAGTATGGCTCACCCTTGTAGACCAAACTGTGACCTCTTGGCTTGAGAAAAGGTGCTCCTTGCCTCTGGAAAACCATCTCCAAGTGTTGGAAAGGATGGTGGGAGGTGGTGCTATGTGGTGTAGAAAGGGGCCAAGAACAAAAGGGTTTTGATGCTTGGAATATAGAGAGAGAAATTAAATGTAGGAGGCTTAAACAAAATTTTCTAACCCTCTAAAAAGGGAGGAGGCACAGTTATATAGGCAAAAGAGTGGGGGAAAATGAAATGAAATTCAAATTTCACAAAAGTTAACCGGATATAAAATCTGAGAAATAGAAACATTTTGTAAAGTACACGAGAGAGGATCAAAATGAAATTTGGTTAGAAAAGTTTGGTGCATTTGGCCAAGGGTCAAAAGGGTCAAGCAGATTAGTGGCAGCCACCTCAAATTAGTGGCCTTCCATGTGTGCTTAACACAACCATGTGGTCAAAAATGGAGAAGGTGAACCCGAGAGAGAAAAGCCCATTTTTGGAGGGGTTCAAAAGGGTCAAACACAATTCTTGGTGGCCGTATGATATTGGTGGCCTCCAGTGTCTACAACACAAATATGTGGTTTAGGGCAAGAAAAAAGTGGCCTTAGGGTGGTCAACATTGGCATTCTAGTGGAAAAGCACAGGCTGACGGAGGCGATGAAGGAATAAGCGGTTGTCGAACAATTCTTGGCCTCCACCCTTCTACAACCTTCCTAATAGTGAAAATAAGGCCTCTACAAAAATGAGCCCAAAGCGATGCAAAATGAAGGTTCGGGCAAACGCTTGACCGGGGCCCTGGCCCAGCTGTTGCTTAGGAAGTGGTGTTCGACCATGAAGTTGGTCTCTCGGACCTGATGTCCCTCAAAAGGGAGGACATAAGGTGCATGCCAAGACAAGCAAGGAGGTGGTTAAGTGATCTGAGCAAGGCACACCTGACGGCTCAAAACCGCAGGCAAGACTCGAAATGGGAAAAACGACCTCGACATGAAGCGTAGCCTCTGACCCTTGAGAGATGATCTCTGAGACCTCTCCTCGCCGGGAAGAAAATAGAAAAATAGCGCCTAGTTGCAAGCCAGGAAAGCAGAAAAGCAAAGTCTGGAGGCAAGGCTCGCAGTAGAGACTCGAGACTTCTAGCACGATATGCGGCATTACCAAGTACTCAATCGGTGGCGTCTGAGTCTTAAGGTCGGTCAAAAATGGGTGTCTACACTAGGCTATTGTATAGTTGTTCAATATGATTTTGGGTTCATGTTTGAGCTTACATGCGCTTGGGCTAAGTCCTGTGGGCCTGTTGGTCATACCTAGGTTTGGGGTGTGACAAAGATGAAATTGAAAGGTTGTTAGAAGTTGATTTCATTAGACTGACGGTATGTGGAATGATTGTCAAATATAGTTCGATTTTTGAAAAACGAAAAAGATTAGAGTGTGTATTGATTTCAAGAATTTAAATTTGGCCACACCTAAGGATGAGTATCCCATGCCAATTGCAAGCTTGTTAGTAGATTCAGTTACAAGGCGTAAGATTTTATCATTCATGGATGGCCATGCTAGATGTAATAACCCACATTCATATCTTGGTCATGTTCATGTGCATTTGCATGATTTCATCTTGTTAAGCTTGCATTTGTAGACTTTGACTTGTTTCTTCCTAAGTGAAGGTCCCTGTCTTGTTTTGTGCTTATGTGAATTGCCTAAGTGTTGTATGCATGCTTTGTTCCTTCCTTGCTATCTCAAGCCTAGGTCATGCCAAGCCTAGGTCATGTTAAGCCTAGGTCATGCCAAGCCTAGGTCATGCCAAGCCTAGTTCATGTTAAGCCTAGGTCATGTTAAGCCTAGGTCATGCCAAGCCTAGGTCATGCCAAGCCTAGGTCATGCCAAGCCTAGTTCATGTTAAGCCTAGGTCATGCCAAGCCTAGGTCATGTTAAGCCTAGGTCATGTTAAGCCTAGGTCATGCCAAGCCTAGGTCATGTTAAGCCTAGGTCATGTTAAGCCTAGGTCATGCCAAGCCTAGGTCATGCCAAGCCTAGTTCATGTTAAGCCTAGTTCATGTTAAGCCTAGTTCATGTTAAGCCTAGTTCATGTTAAGCCTAGGTCATGCCAAGCCTAGGTCATGTTAAGCCTAGGTCATGTTAAGCCTAGGACCATCTTGAAACCACCTTGGTTGACCTCCACCATCACCTAGGCATATTGGCGAGATGTCATCATCTAGGCGAGGTGTGCATCACCTGGGCGAGATATGCATCATCTGGGCGAGATGCTATCACCTGAGCATCAAGAGATCCTTAGTCCTTGTACCTAGTGATCTTGTTGCAGGGTGGAATGACCTGGGCAGGGTGTGGCACATCTAGGCGAGGTGTGGCAGCTTGGCCAAGTGTTATCCTTCCTAGCGAGGTCATTGAGACCTTACTTGCAGTCTATGTCCTGGCGAGATCATTACTTGCCGAGGTGCCTTGCTTGTGTAGCTTGTTAGATCACGCTTTGTCTTACATGTCTTGTCCTTTCAGTCACCTTTTAAGAGAACCAACCCGGCGCCACGTGTCCCAGAAGGTTAAGTCGGTAGTGAGAGAGAAACACATCATTTGTCATATTCTTGTCTTTGAAGAAGCTCTAGGAAGAAGAGGTTCTTGAGAAAGTAGATTTCCAAGCTTGATTCCTAGAGATCGAGCAGATTAGATCCAAGTATTCTAAGGTTAGATTCTTGATCTTGCTCATGTTGTTCCTTATGATCATGTTATTGCATTGCATGATTGAATCTGATTTGTAAGCCATGCATTGCTTTGAAGTTCGGTTTTAGAAAGAGAATATGATATTCGTGTGTTCTTCTTGAGAAAAGTCATGTTTTGATCAGAGTTTGCACCAAGGTCCATGTTTTCATGTTTGTTTTCATATGATCTTCAAGTATGGGTACCAAGGTCCATGTTTTTGAACTCATAGCATGAAATCAGATTTTGTAATAACAATTTATGATTTTAGCATTCATGTTCTTCATGTTCTTCATGTTCATGTTCTTCATGTTCTTCAAGGAGAAACCCAGTTTTCGAGACTTCTTTTCCTAGGTGTGATCACTGAGACCACTCTTGCCTAGATCACACACCTAGGCCAAGCATCGTATCTCACCTTGGCCTACCTTGCATGATCACTTGAACCACTTTGCACCGAAGCCTAGGTAACCACACCTCGGCCAGAGGTGTGGGACCTCGACAAGACCTCTGAGTTCACTCGGCTGGGTCACTTGCCTAGGTCATTTCTAGCATGTTTTGCCTAGGTCATTTCTAGCATGTTTTGCCTAGGTCATTTTTGACATGTTTTGCCTAGGTCATTTTGACATGTTTTGCCTAGGTCATTTTGACATGTTTTGCCTAGGTCATTTCTAGCATGTTTTGCCTAGGTCATTTCGGCATGTTTTGCCTAGGTCATTTTAGCATGTTTTGCCTAGGTCATTTCGGCATGTTTTGCCTAGGTCATTTTGACATGTTTTGCCTAGGTCATTTCTAGCATGTTTTGCCAGGTCATTTCTAGCATGTTTTGCCTAGGTCATTTGACATGTTTTGCCTAGGTCATTTCTAGCATGTTTTGCCTAGGTCATTTTGACATGTTTTGCCTAGGTCGTTTCCAGCATGTTTTGCCTAGGTCATTTCCAGCATGTTTTGCCTAGGTCATTTCTAGCATGTTTTGCCTAGGTCATTTCTAACATGTTTTCCCTAGATCATTTGCATGCATGTGAAGCTTGTTTTTAAGAGTGCATTCAATAGACTTTGCCATGTGTTTGTAGGACTTGGACCTTTGCTTTGATCGAAAGCGTCCAAGAACTATGGGAGTGGGATTTTTAATAAAGCTATGTTATACGTTTTGATAAAGGCTTTGCTTTGCTTTGTTTTGAAAGTATTTGTTAAGTATGAATGATTACTCTTATTTTATGTATCAAGTATAAGCTTTGTTTTTGGATGACATTCTTTGAGCGAATCCTTTCGTGTTAGGGGCGTTAAGCCCGAGTATACCGATCCTTTCGTGTTAGGGGCGTTAAGCCCAAGTAACATAGTCCTTAGTGCTAGGGGACTTTAAGCCCGAGTAGCACCGTCGCTTTCGTGCTAGGGGCGTTAAGCCCAAGTAGCACCCTTGTTAAGATATCGACCCACCGACGGACTATGAGCGGGTGTGCTTTCGATCTGAGAGTTATGCTTTTGTTTTGCTCGGAATGTCATCACCCCAAGTACATGTTTAGATACAAGTTATGCCAAGTACATGTTTTGAGCGAGCTATGATATATGTATTGTTTTGACAAGACCTCGGGAATCATTCATTAAACCCTTTATTACTTGTACCATTCCTTGAGTATCAAGCTCACCCTCTCTATATGTATGTAGGTAACAAGCAAGAAATTGTCGGCCACGAGATGTGTGTTTTGCAAGATGTTTTGGATTCATGTTATGTCAATCTTGAAGATTATGCTTCTTAGTTGCATTTCATGTATTTTGTAAATGTCGACGAGAAGCCTTTTGATCAAGATGTAATATGTACCTTATTTTATTTGTAGTCAAGTTGTAAGACTTTAATTAAGATGTATGCCATTTCATTTGACATATACAGCTCTTATGGACTAGTTAGATTTACATATATTGCTTCCGCACATGTAAGCCCCATATATTATACTCACGATTGTGTGTGAACTTTGAAAGTTGGCCTTGATAATCTCGGATTCTTGGCCATCACAGCACCATTCTACTAAGAGGCGGTTTGGGGTCGTAATGAGAATGGTATCGAACACAGCGTTCCTTATAATCGTTGTTCACACACTTTGAGTCCTAAAGAGCATAGGATTTCCCTTAGATTTGATATTAGGATTGCATCATGTTGCTTGCTACTTGACAAAATGTACATCATCTCGGCATAATCATGTTCACTTGCATACATGTCTATTTGTTCATGCATCATCTCGGTATGATCATTTTCACTTGCATACATGTTTAATTGTTCATTTTGTTTTAAGAGTCACATTTTTGCATACCTCTAGCATCATGAGAAGGGTAGACCTCCGATTGGCGAGAACATTCCAGGGCAGAATAGGCAGATTAGAAAGGTTGGTGAAGGGTCAAGTGAGTTGAGACAACCTAGGCCTGAACCACAGTGCCACTTCCCACTCAAGCGAAGCGAGACGGAGGGCCAGGTGTAGTTCCGCCTCCACCTCCTCGATTCATGAGTGCCTCATGACCATCTTTGTATGGGGATGGCACATTGACCTGATCAAAGAATTCAAGAAGATGAACCCAAAGTTCGAGGAGGTATAGAGCCGATGAAAGCGAAGCGTGGAGTTCTTGAGATGGAGAAAATTTGTTTGAGGTTTTTCCCGGCACCAGATGTTGAAGGTGTCATTAGCGACATTCACATTAGAAGGCGGCCTTGCGTGGGTGGTGGATGATGATCAGAAGGTAATCGAGACTTGACTTGGGCTAGATTTTTGGAGTTGTTCTATGACAAGCACTTTCCTCGGTGTCGAGATCGCAAGACCCGCAATTTGGATGTTAACACAGGCTGACAAAAGCGATGGCGAATATGATCGTGCTTTCACGAGTTAGCAAGGTATGCACCGCTTTACAGTCGACGACGAATCTGAAAAGCTAGGAAGTTTGAGTGGACTTCGGGGACCAATACAAGATCGGGTGAATTGCTCAACATCTTAGGCGATATCTTTGAGTACTAGATAAAGCCATCTGGCGAAATAACTTTGAGCAATCGAGTTGAGGAGAATCGGAAGAAGAGCACACCTATGACAATTGCAAAGAAGAGGTGGTCCGTCTGGGGAAGAAGACAAAGGTGGGAGTTCAACAGCGAATCGGGAAGGTTTCACTAGGCCAACATGTACAAGTTGCGGGATCGACATTTTGGAGTTTGTCATCAGACATCTGGAGCATGTTTTGAATCTTGATGAGATGGGTCACCATATTAAGGATTGTCCCAAGGTAAAGAATAGGGATGGTAGGAAGGGATGAGGATTCGACATTCGGAATCGTTTTGAGGACAAGGTAAGTTAAGTTTGGGGACCAAACTTCTTTAAGGGGGGAAGGATGTAATAACCCACATTCATATCTTGGTCATGTTCATGTGCATTTGCATGATTTCATCTTGTTAAGCTTGCATTTGTAGACTTTGACTTGTTTCTTCCTAAGTGAAGGTCCATGTCTTGTTTTGTGCTTATGTGAATTGCCTAAGTGTTGTATGCATGCTTTGTTCCTTCCTTGCTATCTCAAGCCTAGGTCATGCCAAGCCTAGGTCATGTTAAGCCTAGGTCATGCCAAGCCTAGGTCATGCCAAGCCTAGTTCATGTTAAGCCTAGTTCATGTTAAGCCTAGGTCATGCCAAGCCTAGGTCATGTTAAGCCTAGGTCATGCCAAGCCTAGGTCATGCCAAGCCTAGTTCATGTTAAGCCTAGTTCATGTTAAGCCTAGTTCATGTTAAGCCTAGGTCATGCCAAGCCTAGGTCATGTTAAGCCTAGGTCATGTTAAGCCTAGGTCATGCAAAGCCTAGGTCATGCCAAGCCTAGGTCATGCCAAGCCTAGTTCATGTTAAGCCTAGGTCATGTTAAGCCTAGGTCATGTCAAGCCTAGGTCTGTTAAGCCTAGGTCATGCCAAGCAGGGTCATCTTAAGCCTAGGACCATCTTGAAACCACCTTGGTTGACCTCCGCACATCACTAGGCATATTGGCCGAGATGTCATCATCTAGGCTAGGTGTGCATAATCACACCAAGGGAGATATGCATCATCTAGGCCGAGATCTATCACCTAGGCATCAAGAGATCCTTAGTCCTTGTACCTAGTGATCTTGATGCAGGAGTGGAATGACCTAGACCGAGGTGTGGCACATCTAGGCCGAGGTGTGGCAGCTTGGCCAAGTGTTATCCTTCTAGCGAGGTCATTGAGACCTTACTTGCAGTCTATGTCCATAGCGAGATCATTACTTGCCGAGGTGCCTTCCGTGTAGCTTGTTAGATCGCTTTGTCTTACATGTCTTGTCCTCGATCCACCTTTTAAGAGAACCAACCGTAGCGCCACGTGTCCCATGAAGGTTAAGTCGGCCGTCGAGAGAAAGCATCATTTGTCATATTCTTGTCTTTGAAGAGAAGCTCTAGGAAGAAGAGGTTCTTGAGAAAGAAGTAGATTTCAAGCTTGATTCCTAGAGATCGAACCGTTAGATCCGTATTCTAAGGTTAGATTCTTGATCTGCTCATGTTGTTCCTTATGATCATGTTATTGCATTGCATGATTGAATACGATTTGTAAGCCATGCATTGCTTTGAAGTTCGGTTTTAGAAAGAGAATATGATATTCGTGTTCTTGAGAAAAGTCATGTTTTGATCCAAGAGTTTGCACCAAGGTCCATGTTTTCATGTTTGTTTTCATATGATCTTTCAAGTATGGGTACCAGGTCCATGTTTTTGAACTCATAGCATGAAATCCAGTTTTGTAATAACAATTTATGATTTTAGCATTCATATTTCTTCATGTTCTTCATGTTCATGTTCTTCATGTGTTGTTCTTCAAGGAGGAAACCCAGATTTTCCGGACTTCTTTTCCCTAGGTGTGATCAATGAGACCACTCTTGCCTAGATCACACACCTAGGCCAAGCATCGTATCTCACCTTGGCCTACCTTGCATGATCACTTGAACCCCACTTGCACCCGAAGCCTAGTAGCCACACCTCGGCCAAGAGGTGTGGGACCTCGACCAAGACACTCTGAGTTCACTTTCGGCTAGGTCACTTTTGCCTAGGTCATTTTCTAGCATGTTTGCCTAGGTCATTTCTAGCATGTTTTGCCTAGGTCATTTTGACATGTTTTGCACTGGGTCATTTTTAAGCGTGTTTTGCACGGTCATTTAAACATGTTTTGCCCTAGGTCATTTTCTAGCATGTTTTGCCTAGGTCATTTCCGGCATGTTTTACCTAGGTCATTTTTAGCATGTTTTGCCTAGGTCATTTCGACATGTTTTTGCCTAGGTCATTTTAGGCATGTTTTTGCAGGTCATTTCCTAGCATGTTTGCAGGGTCATTTCTAGCATGTTTTGCCTAGGTCATTTTTTAAAGCATGTTTTGCCCTGGAGTCATTTTCTAGCATGTTTTGCCTAGGTCATTTTGACATGTTTTGCCTAAGAGTCATTTCGACATATTTTGCCTAGGTCATTTCTAGCATGTTTTGCCTAAGTCATTTCTAGCGTATGTTTTGCCTAGAGTGCATTTCCGGCATGTTTTTCCTAGATCATTTGCATGCATGTATGAAGCTTGTTTTTAAGAGTGCATTCAATAGACTTTTTTGCCATGTGTTTGCTAGGGACTTGGACCTTTAGCACAGTTTAGGCGTCCCAGAACTATGTGGGTGGTATGACCGCAATAAAGCTTTATGTTATCACGTTTTGATAAAAGGCTTTTGCTTTGCTTTGTGTTTGAAAGTGGCTTGTTAAGTATGAATGAATTACCCTTATTTTATACTTATCAGAAAGGTATAAGCTTTGTTTTCAGGATGACATTCTTTTGAACCGTCCCTTTACAAACGGTAGGGGCGTTAAGCCCGAATAGCACCGATGTCGGCTTTTACCGTGTTAGGGGCGTTATAAGCCCAAAGTAACATAGTCCTTAGTGCGCTAGGGGACTTTAAGCCCAGTGCTGCCACTTAGTCGCTTTAAATCGTGCTAGGGAGACGTTAAGCCCAAGTAACTGGCACCCTTGTTGAAATCCTCGACCCATGAAGCGGACTATGAGCGGGGTGTGCTAAATCTTGAAGTTATGCTTTTGTTTTTGCTGAAGATGTCATCACCCAAAGTACATGTTTAGATACAAGTTATCATAGTACATGTTTTGAAGCAAGCCTATGATATATTGTATTGACTTTGACAAGACCTAAAGGGAATCATTCATTAAACCCTTTATTACTTGCTTTACCATTCATTTTGGTATCCAAGCTCCACCCTCTCTATATGTATATGCATTAACAAAGCAAGAAAAGTAAAGACCACGCCGCAAAGATGTTGTGTTTTACTGCAAGATGTTTTGGATTCATGTTATATGCGGCAATCTTGAAGATGTAACTAGCTATTAGTTGCATTTCATGTTATTTTGTAAATGTAAACTAATAAACCCGAGAAAGCCTTTTTGCAGTCAAGATGTAATATGTACCTTATTTTATTTATGTAGTCAAGTTGTAAGACTTTATAATTAAGATGTATGCCATTTCATTTTGACATATCTGCTTAAGACTCCTTATGGACTAGTTAGATTTACATATATATTGCTTAGCACATGGCATGCCAAGCCCCATATATTATACTCGATTGTGTGTGAACTTTGAAGAGTTGTGCCTTGGTTAATCTCTGGATTCTGGGCCATCACTGACTTTCATTCCTACTAAAGGGCGGTTTGGGGTCGTGAAAGCACTAGATACTGGCTAAGATCTTTCTTAGCCAGAATGATGTTCAAATAGAAGACTACTTATTACAGTGCCGGGGCCTTAGGAATCTTTTAGCAGGTAGTTGGTATTAATGCCTTTTTGGAAGGCTTAAGAATGCAAGGGTCACCTATTCCATTGGGCTATGAATTTTTATCTTTCATGATTTGATTGGGAAATTTTTTTGAAAGTGTATATTGATTATGTGGCTTGTCAAGTCTGATAAGTTTTGAAGAAACATTTAGAACCCATCTTAGAAGGATGTTCCAAAGGATGAAGTACCAAGCTGAAAATGAACCCACTTGAAGTGTGCTTTTAGGGGTGTATCTTGTAGTAATTTTGGAGTTTTGGTCCATAAAACAGGGATAGAGAATTGGACATAAACAAGGCTAAAAGATATTAAAATGCGTCCAACTTCCATCCAATAACAAAGGAGTTAGAAAAAGTTTCCTTGGGAAAATAAATTTTTAAGAGATTCATTGCCAATTTAGCAAGGAAGACTTTAGCTTTCTCTCCTTTATTGTTAAAATTAAATGAGGTATGATAAAAGACTTTAGATGAAAAAGTAGGCATTAAAAAGGGCATTTTGATGCAATCAAGGACTATTTATCTAAACCTCTGGTCGTGCCACCCGTTAAGAAAACCCTTAAGTTCTATATTTCAGCAAGAAAACAGGTTGATTGAGTGTTGTTGGCTTAGGATAATGAGGAGGGGGTGTGAGCAAGGCTGTTTACTACACGAGTAAGTTGAATAAGCTGACTGGATATAGTTACATCAAAAAGTTATGTTGGCCTTATATTTTGTAATCATCAAGCTAAAATTACATGTTGCCTATAGAGTTAATGTGATTGCTTAGGCGATGTGGTAAAACACATGTTATCTATGCCAATTTCAAGAGAGGCAAGAAAATGGTTGTTGGCTTTAATTGAATATTCTTTAAAGTATGTACCTTAGAAAAGCTGTAAAAAGGCTAGGCACTAGTAGATTTCTTGGTTGTGCATCCCATGCTAGCCTGTTGAGGTAGATTTGTATGAGGAGTATTTTTCGATTAAAAAGCCATGCGGGTTAATGTTGATGGCTCAAAAAGGCGAAGAATGTGTTGGTCTTTGGGGTGGTGTTGGTTTCAACCCGAAGGCGAGAGTATTCGATCTCTTGTCGATTAGATGAAACCGAGGTGTTGTCAAATAATCGAGGCAGTATGAAACCTTAATTATTGTCCTAGAGTTGGCAAGAGATAAGAATTCCACACTTAAAGTGTTTGGAAGATTCAGAGTTAAGGTGATAAAAATGGGCGATATAAGTGCCGCGATTGCAATACTTTGAAGAGTATTCTGATATTGTTGGTCAAGGTTTTAAGACAATGAGTTGAACACATGTTTGAACTTGAGAATTAGGGAAGACGATAAGATGGCTAGCGTAATTCGAGAGGGTTTCAAGAAAAGGATTGTTAGCATTCATAGAGAATAATAAGCATGTTAGGTGTCAGCGATTGCAAAATTTGTCGATACTAACTTTGGAAGTGTTAGAGAGGATGATTAGAGGTCACCTTTGATCAAGTATTTGGTGATAGCCAGGCAAAAGTAGATAGAAGGATAAAATATCGAGTTATGAATTATGTCATTATGAGGAGATGACTTGTTGAGAAGAAGAACCAAAGATGGGTTGACATTGTTTAGAATAGATCACGGTCATGGCGGAGAATTACATAGGGGGCATTTGTGAATTGCTCCTGAAGTAAATTGAAGATGAAGTGGTTGATCAAAAGCATGGGTATTTTGGCCTCTATAAGGAAAGGTGCATTAATTAGGCAAAAAGGGTGCGGTATGCAAAGAGCATGGTAATGTGAAAAAAGTGCGGTAAAGAGTTTGCATACAATTGTCAAACGCCCAGCCATTTAAGGGTTGGGCAATGGTTAATTAGCCGGAATATTTCCACCATCTCAAAACAACATGCATTCATATTAGTAACCCTGATTGTTTTACTAAATGGGTAGAAATGGTCCGATTAAAGTGGTGAATCAATCTCATCCTTGATTGATTTTATCGAAAACACATGAGTGCATAGACTTGCCTACAATTCTTTTACATCGATTAAGGGACAATGTTTAATGGT